>QANZ01020263.1:0-11140 GCA_003254925.1 Chamaecrista fasciculata
TTAATTATAGTGTTATTATCTATTTTTTTAGGGACTAGTTTTTAAAGACAAAAAAAAAAGTAAAATATATTAATTCCACAATTTTATAGAAAGAAATTGTTATAGAGGGTTCGAGACTTCACTTCTTCATACACTCATTTTCTCTCTATATTAAGAAGTACAAACTCATCTTTAATTGTTATTTTCTTTCTCATTTAATGAGTTAAAATAAGATTTTGAAATATCAAGGTTTCAAAATTATCACCCTTTTGAGAAATTAAAGTACTACCAAGATTTTTAAAAAGTGAACCATCAATGGATGTATTTATATACATATTTATAGGAGTGTTTAGTGGATTTGGCCAATCCATCAACCCGTTAATTTGAGTTAGGCTGACGGGTTGGTTGGAGATAAAAAAATTTGAGCTTGCTATAGTTTGAATTGGACCGCAAGTTTTAAGATTTTAAACCCGTTCAATTCAATTCAACTCATTGAGCCGCAAAAATAGAAAATAAAAAAATAAAATTAATTTTTCATTTAGTTAAAATTATATTTTGATCTCTTAAATAGTATTATTTTTACAATTTGGTCTACTCATAAATTTCTATTCTCAATTCAATCTCTCAAAAATAAATTGTAAATGACCAAATTAAAAAATATATATATATATATAAGAAATAAAAAAAAATAGTATAGGTCAGCTCACCAATCAATCCGCCACTATTTTGTATTGGTTGATTATTTTCTTTCTAAATAAAATAGTGAAATCAAACCAACACCGCCCTAAATTCAAACAAATCCAACATTTGAACACCCCTACATATTTGTTTACTTTGTAGAAATGATTACATGATATATGATTATTCTTTTGTATGTATTTGTTATTGGTCACCAAATCTAGAAAAGAAATACGGTGCCTCATAGCACATTGATAATTTCCATTTTTTGTTAGAAGGAATCAGGAAAATGAATTAAAATGATATATTTGAAAAATAGAATAAAACAAAGAAAGAAACCGTAAAAGGCAAATTGGTGGTGTTTTTCATACAGAAAAACAGTTAAGGAGGAAGACGTGCAGGGATGAAATTGGACTTTTAGGGAGAGGTTTTATCATGTGCTATAAATTATAAAAATAAAAACACCACATGGATACAAATAGGGGATGCGTATATTGTATTTTTAGACAAAATAAGAAAAGAGGATCAATGTTCTTATGTCATGCTTTGCAGCTTTAAAACGGAATGCATGTATCACCAAAATGAAAAATGAATGAATGAAATGAATGATCATTATTATGAAATGGGTGGATGGTGGATGAATGCATGGTTGATGGTATATATCAATATATATTTTCACATAGAACAAAAGTCATCATGTATTTTCTTCATTTAGAAAAAGCAACAAAAACTAACTAATGTCTTCCTCATGTTTTCATCATTGTTATATTCATCATCATCATATAAATATATCTCAATTCAATTCATTTCAATTCGCAAGTGCCTCAAGTTGGAAATTGGATACAAAAAAAAAAAAAGATCTCATTCATTCTAAACACTTTGTATGTATCAATGTAGCCAAGCTTCAATGATATTGGCTCACTAATATCTTCAGTCTTCCAAACGAATTTATTCAAGTGGTGAAATATGTATATATAAATAAAATTTAACAAGATTTTTCATTTGAGTGATTTGTTTCACTCACTCTAAGGTATAATGTCACCAGTGAAAAATTCATCATTATGGGTTTGACAAATGAGTTATATAGTGTCCCTTTCGGATTACACGCACGCACACAAACAGAAAGAGAGAGAAAGTTGAAAGGCCTGATGTGTACAGGGATCTTCAATATTTGCAGGAGAATGCAGATAAGTTTGTTAATAATAATTTGCTATGTCAAAGGATGCGCGTGCACGTGTGAATAAGAGAGATAGAGAAAAAAAAGAAGAGAGAAATTGAGATTTGAGAGGTTGGTTTTCAAAGGCAAATAATTAAATATAATTAATATTGCCAAAACCAAAAGTCATGCTTCTGCTCTCAACATTAGCTGGATAATTAATTTTACCATGACTTTCAAACCAATCCGATTCATAATAATCATTGCATACATGAAAAATCACAAACAGTTTTTAACTTCCACAGGTTTCTTACACAACATAACATATCCCTTTGTTTTTTTTTTTTTAAATTCAGTGCAGATATTCAGATTCTATAGACAGACCAATAATTAAATCAATCTCAGAAGACAATATATGGTATAAACCGATCGAGGGCTCTTTGATTAATTTCTTCGCCCTCTTCTTCTTCCTTTGAATCTAGTAATTCCACAAGCTTTCAAAGTCCACTGATGCAGCTGAAGCAGGAACATGCTGCTGATGATTAAAACTTGAGACAACCGAAGAGATTTCTGGGTTCATGTCAGTAGTAAGACCAGTTTCTTGCGAGACACTGATCATTTCCCTCTCAGCTTTGAAGCTATTGTTCCGGTTTGATCCATGGTTTTCAAGTAAGGCTCTGAGGATGGTTTGGTCTTGGAGGGTATAAACAGAATTGGGTAAGGCTAGATTTGAAGGAGGTTGTTGAGCTTGAAGGCCAACTTGAACTTGTGTTTGTGTGGGAGGAGAATATAGAGAGCCTCCTCCAGAAAGTGGGATTCTGGGACGGGAATGATCTGAAGAAACTCCATACAAGGAGGAGTTTGTGAAGGAATCAAAGATCCCTCCTCCATGGTGGTTTCTTTGAGCATCGATTGGATTGGAGAAGCAGGGCACGTAAGCCGATTCTGTGGGGGGTTTGGTCTTAATATTATTATTTCCAGAGTAAGGAGAGGATTCTGTCAATGGTGGTAAACCAGAAGAACCCAATTCATTTCCTAACGAATCTAACCTCATCATCCCGGAAATATGGGTTTTCTTGCCGCTTGAACCCTTTTGGAAAATCCTGCAAATCACCCACTCATTCTGCCAAAACAGGAAGAACATCATCATAACTCATATAAGTCATATATGATAGAGAAACGGCGATATTATTAATTAGTAATTACCTTTGCGTTTTTGGGGAGGTTGTGGACAGAGAATTTACCCTCCAATCTGTATTCATGCATGACCCAGTTGGTTTTCTCTCCTTTGGGTGCTCTTCCTTTGTAGAAAACCAAAGTTTTCTTCATCCCAACCAGTAATTTTCCTCTCTGAATCTCCTTGTCTTTCCCTGTGGCCTTCCAGTACCCTGTTTCAGTGGCTCTGTTTGTTCTCAAACCAGTCGGGTATTTTCTGTCTCTCACGCAGAAGAAGTACCACTCCTTCTCTCCCATTTTGGCTTTCCCTACACGCAAGCAAGATCATCTCATTCATCACATCAACAAAAATGAAGAACAAAAAAAAATTCTCTCAGAGGCAATAAATCAAACAGAAGAAGGGCATGAAAACTTACAAGGCAAATCCCAAGGCTCAGACCTGTTCAAGTCGACCTCTCCAATGGCTCTAGCAGAGAAGGTGGTATCCATGACCTTCTTGTAGAGGTAGTGAGTAATAAGCTCTTCATCGGTGGGGTGAAAGCGAAACCCAGGAGGCAAATTCATCTTATCTTCTTCCTTAGAGAGGAGGAAGACGTTTTCCATTGAGAATTGAAGGAGTTAATTAATTAATGAGTAGTGAGATAGAGAGAGAGAGAGAGTAGGAAGGAAGAAAGGGGTTATAAAGGGAAAGGAATAGTGAGAGAGAAGGGAAAAGGAAGGAGAGAAAAGGGAGGGATAAGGATGAAAGTGGTGAGGGAAGACATGAAAATTGAGAATGGGAAGAGTGAAAAAGGTGTGGGAGGGATAGGGAAGGTGTTAATAAGGAAGGAGAGATTGAGAAAAAGCAAAGAGAGAAAAAGGGGCTCCCTAAATACTGGTGTGGTGCTATGTGGTGTGTTTGGATCAAAAGAAACGTGGAATGTAACGCAACTACCTTGCTTGCTTCTCGTTTATACCCCCCACTTCTTTCAACTTTTCTGCCTTGCCCCATCATAAATTAGGACCTAATCATTTCGCTTTTTTCTTTTCTTTCTTTTAATATATTATTTTCAATCAAAATTAATAAGTCATCCGAGATCTCCAGCCATCTCCGATATTTGCAAGGGTTAGTCTAGCCGTGGGGGAAGTTAATGTAGTATAAGAGAAGCTAAATAAAGATTAGGGTTTAGTCATACCTGGAAAGGAGTATATATAGGAGTATAGGACCTTAAAAGAACATTACGATAATCTCGTTTGGGAGGTCTTCCAAGGGCAGGGGTCAGACCGACCCAGAAATAGGGGGTCAGTCTGGTCATACCTTATAAAAAATTAAAATATTATGTATTAGTTCAAACTTGAAAAGAATAAGATTAAGTGTAGACAATTTATAACACTTAAATAAGGTTTCGAGTTTGAGATATTGTGAATGCAAATATTTTTATTATGAGATTATTCAATCATGGTTAGGTACATAATATTTATTGAGTTGAGATTAATTGAAATAAAACACTGGAGTTTGAGCAGTCAACCAAAAAAATTTCATTGAATATATACTTAGTTTTCTAATAAGTGATTAGTTGGAATAATAAGTATTTTAAGTCTCAAAAGTACGGTAATTTTGAATTTAAGTTTGCTGGAAAAACTCTTGTTCTTATTATGAAACATCTAACCTCGAACAAATATTATTTATAGATCATAAATAGATAGGCAAATGATATCTTTTTATTATACAATATATATATATACTCATTTTCTTTGGAGAATTTGTCATTAAAAGTAATTTCTTTTACAAAACAAAAATATAATTATATTTACGAAAAAAATTATTGAGTAAGTCTCAGTTATATTTTTAAATATTTTTGTGATCAATTGTACCTCTAAAGTTTTATATTTGACTTAATTGTACTCTAAGACTTAACATTATCTAAATTGTTAACAAAGAATGTTGACGTTAATATTTTTAGGGGTAAAATTGACAAAAAATGTGAAAAATTAGAGGTACAATTGGCAGGAATAAAAAAGTTTTAAGGTACAATTGACACCAAAATGAATTAGAGAAAAAAGTCACTTTTTATGTCATCATATTGTCTACATTTTTCTTTAATAATTTTGATAATATCAAGTTTTTGGATATAATTGAGTTAGATGTCAAAGTTTAAAGGTATAATTAACTAAAAAAAAGTTTAAGGGTACAAGTAAGATTTACCCCAAAGTTTGGGGCACTAAAGATACTTTTGCCTATATTGTAATAATTAGGTTATATTATTCTTAAAAATACATATTTTATGAGAAATAAATTTTACTGATAATAAAATTGAAGTGAGAGTTTCTAAATATGAGAATAACTTGTTTGAAAATGCTTCTCATTCTATTCCATTCCATTTTATTTCATTTGTAAATAGTGATAAAATATAAAACTTTTAAAATAGTAATTTAATAATTATAGTAAATAGAGATAATAGTATAAATATTTTATCCTCTACATGAATTATTATTAAAAAATTAATTCAGTAAATTTATCTAAATAATTATAACTATAACGTGTACATTTTTTGAATAGTAGAAAATTCTCCAAAAACAAAAATCATTTGTGAACTTTATGTTGACCAACATTTGCAAAAATAGCTAAAGCTATCATTTAATAAAATTTCAACACAAACTTCAATCATTTTTTCAACAATCTATTTTTTTCTTCTATTTCTATTCTTATATAATCTTAAAATATCTTTTATAATTCTTTCTATTTATCACAATTGTTATATATTTATGTAAATAATTTCACATCTCAACTTCATTTATAAAAGTTATCAAACAAAAATACTCAAACATACCCTTAGGAGAGATTTAAACTTTAAAAATGTGTTTAAAAGAATCTTGTGGTTGTCCAGTGTTTACTTAAGTCTCCATTATTCTCTGAATTTTGTTTGTTTTTATGATAATTTAGAAGATGAAATTTAAAAGTTTTGGAGGTTATAAAAGTTAATTATGTTATAATTGAGGAGTGTTATGCAAAACCACTATATCCCTCAAAATGCCATGCATGGAGTTTTGAGGATCATCTATTGGGGACTACTTTGTAATTCAACATTTTAGTATAAACGTTAACAATCATATTGGCAGTTTTAAAAATGATAAACGTGAATCGTGAAGTCATTATACATAGGGGCCACCAAGTGTGATTTTAATAATTAATAAATACAAAAATCTCAAATAAATAAATGAAGAATATCGTCCTTTTTTCCCCTTTTTTGAAATTTTTTCGTTGCTCAGAAAAAGAGTATTTAAGAAGCAAATATCATTAGTGATCCCAGCTAATGTGTGAATGTGTAGAATATTAGAAAAGATAGCTCCTTCTGCATCTTTCTAAAATCAGTTATATCACTTTTGGATTTAAAATGACCGATATGACCCTCAATATTGATTGAGCAATCCGAAGGAAATAAATAAATTATAAAAGTGGGTAGCTTTTTGATATGACCATACCCGTACCCTACTCATATACCCATTAATAATAATAAATATATTTTTATATATTTAAAATATAATACTTTAACACTTTTTATTGAAAAAATATTAAAGTTATTATAAATATTGAAATATTTTATTAATGATTCATATTTATGATTTATTTTTTTAATTTTAGTAGTTATAGATGTAAAAAGTTGGATGAATATAAATTTTATATTAACAAAAAATAATTTATTTTAAAATTTTTCCGGGTCTGGGTCCAGGTATGGGGATTATACTACCCAACAGGTATGGGTATGGGGATTGATTTTGATACCCGCTTACATACGGTCCGGGTATCATAGTACCCTACCCATGATCATCTCTAATCCCATCAAGCTACAAAATGTGATATGAAAATAGAAATAGAAAAAGAAAAAAATTAAAAAAACTGGAAATCAATGTTCGCAAGAGTGCAAGACCATACATATACAATTTTCTAATATATTTATTATATATGTCATTTTATGAATTTCTTATACTTATTGTCCCAAAATTATTTATTAATAAGATATAATATATATAGAACAGTGGCAGATCCAGGGTTTCGGGTTAGGGGGGTCGAATTTTTTTTTTACCAAAGTCCTATTTTTGATTCTTAATATTTACATGAAATTCTATTTTGGTCCCCGATATTTTTTATTTCATTTTAGTCCTTAACGTTTTCTATAAGTTTCATAATTGGTTCTTAATTATTGAATATGATCACATTTCTCTCCTTTTAAACTCGAGTGCGATGAAATTAGAGTTACATGTTAAATTTGATGAGTTCTTTCTTTATCGAGTTGGAGTCATCAATAAACGAGATCAAATCAAGCATGAAATTGAATATATTGAATATATTAGATATCCAACATACACCAACTAAAATAAATAAAATAAATTAATAGTTAAACTTTAATAATTTAAAAATAATATTAATAGTTAAACTTTAATAATTTAAAAATAATATTCACAAACACATACAAGTTTCATTAATATACATCATTGAATTTTGACTTGTGAATTGAGTCAGATTTATGAACGATGAGACTATAGAAACAATAAAAATTGATCAAAGTAAAATTAAGGATGTAAAGGAATGTTGTGGTTACACTTATAAGGTGGTTAGGTGAACAAGTTGCAAAAATAATGGGCAAATAGGTTGGTATTTCATAAGCTAATTTGTCTACTCCATAAAGCAAATATGGAAGTATAACAACTTGACTTGTTTGTTTGTGCGTAGAATTATCGTTTATGTATTATATTTAATATTTAATCTTGAGAAACTCAAAAACATGTTACAAAATTAATGTGCGTACGATAATAATTATATTTTACTACTAGTTAAATTAGCTAGAGATATATCTATTAGTTAGACAATTTCATGGTCATAATTGTACTCCCAAATACTTAGATTTATCAAGTTGAAGAGACTAGTAATATATTAAAGTAATTGGAAATGAAAAAAGAGAGACCATCTCCTAAAACGTTGGCATATTTGATCTCAATGTTTCAAACATCAATGGCACTATAATGATATGAACTTTGATTGCGAGTAGGCCCTAGGATTCTATATTATAATATACAAATTAGAAATATATATATTACAACCATTATTGCTTTTGTTGGATGAGATCCCTATTTAATTACTATTTTATAGCTTATTAATTATTTCTAAGGATTTTTCCATAAAAAATATTGAGAAATTATATAAACTAATCATGTTGAGTGACAAAAAGTGTCCACTTTTTATAATTTGATTGAATAATCTTTTTATATTAGAAGGCTTCATTAAGGGTTGCTTTATCTTTATTTTTTGTTATTTTGAATGATAGTGTATATTAAAGATTAAAAGTAACATAAAAATAATTAAACATAGTTTTGATTCATTAGAGGAAAAAGTATATGTGTGTTAAGGGAAGGAGAACTTATTCAAAACGCAATTATATTTATATTAGTGGGGTAACTAGGCACTCTATAAATAGCATTTACTATCACCAGTTTGCATAATAATGGTGGGATTTTCCAAAATCTAATTATGTTTAATCTAGATTAACATAATGACGAAATTAACCTTCCCTAATTAAGAAGATATCCTATCATTAGCGGACACGCGTCGGGGTGGGAGTTTCATTCGCCTGGGTAACGTCCGTTAATTGCGAAGGTCATTAGTCAATCTCCGTTATCTGCCACGTAAGCTATTTTTATAAGGAGAGTTGACAATGCCGCCGCCGCATACAATCAAAACCATAACTCCATGGGGACACGTGGCGAAACCCCATTGATTGCACTAATCAGACACGAAGCTAGTTGCCAAACTCCAATTACATTGTTGCTTTTATAATTTTCTTAACTACTATCTTTAGAGTATTAAACTATTAATTAAGAAATATTATTATATTTTATTTTTTAAAAAAAAAAAACAAAAGTTGATGTATTTAAAACTACGGTGTTTTCTATTTAAAGTACTATTTTTAGTTTTTGTTTACTATTGAAATATAATAAATGGATTTTGATTAGTGTTTTCTTATGTGAATTAGATATCCTATAATCAATAACACGACCTAGGAAGCATGGACACTGACACGGACATGGGACACGACACGGACACGGACACAGCGACACGCTAAACTCTCAAAATTACGCGACACGACACGTCATATATTTATATATATAAATAATTAAATATTCATAATTTTAACGAAAAAATTAAAAATTACAAGTTTTATTCATAATATATGTCATATGTATTATTATTTTCTCTCATATGTCATGCTAAAGTCACAAAAAATTGATTTATATTTTAAAATTTATGTATATGTGTCGTGTCGGTGTCGTACGGGTGTCGGACACTGACACGTGTCTGACACNTAAAAAGATTAACTTGATTTTTTGATTGAAATACATCATTTTGACGGTTAAATTAATAATTTATTAAAATATTAATTTAAAATAATAAAATTTGAAGATTAATGATTGTTATGTCTATGGAAAATTATAGATAAAAATATGAATAGGATACTATTATTATATTTTCAAATTCTAATATAGACATGAATGAGCATCAAAATCCATTCACGTCTATAAAGTTGATAAATAGTCTAATTTATATAGTCATATCTGAAAGTTTTTTAAAATAAATTATTTTTTATAAGTATAAAATCTATTTACACAATTTTTTGATATATATAACTGTCAAAAATAAAAAAAAATCGTAAATATGAATGTATTATTATATTACTTCAATATATACAAAATATTTTTTTGTCCAAGATATTCCCCAAGCTCAAGAGCTAACCACTAGACCAACCAAGCTTGATTAATATATACAAAATATTTAATATTGTATTTTTAACATATAAAATTTAAAAATATTGTATTTTTTATATATAAAAGAAAAGAATTTACTATTATGGGTATGATACCAATAGTATACCTCTATACTCATCATTCTTATATCTATTAAACTCAGAAACATTGATCCAAACTCATAAAATCAAATTTCAGAATCTTCATTGACTATGAATATTTTGATCATTTTTCTTTCATGAAAATATTTTTAAGATAAGTAGGCGTCAATTGTTTTTGGTACCCGCAACCAATAGTCAACGACTAATCTCTAGTCCTGTCAAATCATTCGGTGGATAGAGGGCTGAGCATAAAACTTGTTGCATACAGACCTAAAATATTTTGATCATTCTTAATTATGTCTTTTGAAAGCTAATTAGAAGAACCCTAAATAAATTAATGTGATTCTCAAATTTATTGATTGACCAAAACTACCAGAATGTGAGGTGGCAATGGGTGGGCCCTGTTTCACCTGCCCCAACATGAGGGAGTGAGAGAGACGACTACGTGGAATGATGTGGTTGGTCCAAAAGCCCGGGAACTAAGGTGAAAAGTCATCACATGAGAGTTAAATTAAGAAAGCCAAAAGGCTAAAGCAAGAAGATTACATGAAAAATCTTTGATTAGCCACATTATCTTTGAAACTAATAAACATGGGGACGACAGAGTGATGAAACTATGAATGATAAAATAATATAAAATTTGATTTTGGGATTAGTTTAAGCATCATCCCATACGTGGCCTTTTCTTCATCACATTGTAATTCTCTTAAACTCAACTATTAATGATTGTCAATTTTCCCTATTTGGTGATCTGAACGGGTGTTTGACTTTTATTAATATATATAGGAGAAAATCAAAAGAGATTATTAACAACATTAATAATTATAATAATAATATAACTTGTCTTTGTTTTGCTATGTTGATGATCAACCACATTGAGGCTTTGCAGGTAGCTCACTCAATCCTATTTTTAGAAAAATAAAAGCTAGCTATGGATGCTATGCTAATTAATTGAATTAATTAGTCACACAATGGTCAAGATATATATGATAATAATCTTAATTAGGAATTTGACATGGGTTTGTTTCTAGATTATTATTTCATATGTGACGATTTATACAAATAGTATATGGTGTTTGTTCTTAAAAAAAGAAGATAAATTGCTCTCAATAAATCTCATGCAATTGGCATTCATAAATATTATTTTTATTAAATTAAAAAAGCCTCCTCCTTTTGTTTGTTTCACAAGCAGAAGAACAAAGTGGAAGTTATATAAATATAAATGATGACATAATTAATTCTTATAATTTCATTCTACACGAGGTTATCAGAT
>QANZ01020263.1:11373-24962 GCA_003254925.1 Chamaecrista fasciculata
TAAATTAAGTTTTAATCAATTTAAATACAATTATCTCTCCAATCTCATTATCTCCTTACATATTTTTATATGTTTTATAATTTTTTTGGTTCAACTTATACATTTTATCTTATAATATTGATAATGTATAAAGAAAAAATAGGCCAATATTCTGTTTTGGTCCCTAATGCTTACCTAAAGTTTCATTTTGGTCCCTAATATATTTTTGTTAGCTTTGTTATTTAATCTTTAATGTTTTCTAAAAGTTTCATAATTGGCCCATAACTATTCAGTGTGGTTATATCTCTCTCGTTTGCTGATGACTCCAATCGGGTTAGAAAAAACTAATCAAATTTAACACGCAACTCTAATTTTATTGTATTTGCGTTTAAAACGAGAGAGATATGACCATATTCAATAGTTATGAATCAAATATGAAATTTTTAAAAAATATTAAAGATTAATAGAACAAAAATACATATTAAGAACCAATAAACATAAGAGACCAAAATAAAATTTTGGCCAAGAAAATATGTCAACCCCGCCAACCAAAAATTCTGGCTCCACCCCTGAATATAGTAACACATATATATAGTAAAATAGTTTTACAATAATACACATTATATGAATAAGGAAAAATAAGGCTCGTAGGAGCTAGAAGCTACAATTTTAGGACGGTGCATTATTTTAATATAGATATATGGTTTTTGTTATGTAATATGAGGAGAATCAAGAATATTCCATATTTGATTCCTCTCTCTCTCTATATATACTAATTGTTTTCCATTTGGCATAAGGCGTGGCACGTGTGGACTCTTTCACCACCATCACTATCAAATTCAAACTTGAGACAAAAATAATAATGATAATATAATTTATTAATTATGTTAATATGTTAAGATTAATTAAATTAAAAGGAACAAATAGGACGAAAACAAGGACTGGTAGCTAAGTGTTGGAATGTATGAGTAAAGGTTAACTTAAGATGAATATCAATAGAATATATGATATCCTCGATCTCAACAATCTAGTCGGTTTCCCAATAAAAAACAAAGATTATGTTTCATGATGAAAGCAGCCGAAGTGGTAAATAAATAAAGTAGTAAATATGTCCTCTTTATCGATCTATATATATTTTCTTAATGTATGTGAATTATTGGCTGTTTAATTTGTTATTAACTTTTCATCTCGTCCACTTTGATTAGTTACCTAATCATCGATGATCTAACATTTGGTTAATTTATATTAATTTAATAAAAGCTTTGGAATAATGGTAACACATCCAATAATTGGTGAGGGTTGAGATATTCGTGTCATGTGGTTCTTACATGCAAAAGGGATACGATCAGATGGAATCAAATTACTCATTATTGTTTAATTTATTACACAGTTTTTCATGATTTTCTCAAATCCCATGCTATTCCATCAGACTATGGATTTAGATTCTATAGATTCTCGTTCTCGATCTATTGATAATGAAAACAGATAAATTAGAATTGTAAATTATTCCACTTGATTATATATATAATTAAAAAATTACACAGTATAGTCATTTCATGAGTTCATTTAGGTATAAGTTAAAGGGTCATTTTAGTTCTAAATGTAGGTTATAATGTTCATTTTGGTCTATTATGTTTCAAAATGTTCAAATTGATCCTAAATGCTAGCAAAATGTTTCATTTTGGTCCCAAAATATTTAATATGACTCGTTTCAAGTTCAAACGTGAAGAGTTTAAAGCTACGTATTGTTCTCAAAGAGTACTTTCTCTATCTAGTTGAGACCTTCAGCAAACGAGGTCATATAAAAGTAGACTGTTGTTTCATGGTTAAACAAGTAAAGTTGATCATATCTCTCTGGTTTCAACCAAATTTGAATGCGACGAATTCAGAGCTACGAGTTCCTTTTAATCAGTCCTTTGAACTTGAAATGAGAGACTAGAGAAATATGACCAAATTCAATAGTTTGGGACCAAAATGGACATTTTACCAATATTTAGGACCAAAAGGAAACATTTTGTTAACATTTAGGACCAATTTGAACTTTTTAAGACATAATGGACCAATATGAACATTACGGCATACATTTAGGACCAAAATAACCCTTTGACCTTAGATATAGTTGCTTAAGTTGTTTTTATTGTCTCTATTATTTCAAATGTTATACATTCTTTTTGGTCAAGGGTCATTTTGGTCCTAAATGTATGTCCTAAACTCATAATGTTCATTTTGATCCATTATGTTTCAAAATATTCAAATTAGTCCTAAATGTTAGTAAAATGATTCATTTTGGTCTTAAATATTTAGATAATTTATGTCTAAAGATAATTTCTTAATTAAAAGTTATGAATATTTTTTTTATAAATAAATTATTTTAACCTTTACTATAATTAGTATAGTTTATAGTTTATTGTTCTTTTAAATTAAACATCTTATACTATAGGCCAAAATGTACAAACACCCCCTGAGTTTTAGGTTGGGTGCACATAACACCCATGAGTTTTCAATTTGTGCAAATAAGACCCCTAAGTTTTCAATTACGTGCAAATAACACCCTTTTTGTCAAATTTCTGATTATTCAGTGAGGGTATAATAGTAATTTTATAAAAAATCTAGGCCAAAGTTCTATTTTGGTCCTTCAAGTTTATTCAAAGTTTCATTTTGGTCCCTCAAGTTTCCAAAAATTCCACCATTAGTCTCTCTCCAATTTCTATCCAATTTTTTCGTTAAACAAAAGAAAAAATTGTTTTACATTCCCCAAAAATTTTATTTTTTTTGAATTAAAGTCCTTTGTAGGACCAAAATATAAGAAAAAATGAACAAATTAGGACTTGAAACAATTTTGGGATAAGGTGGCAGCTTCTACCTTCCTCTTTGTCGTGCGAGTCTCCATCTCCAATGTCGTATATATCGGAATGCAGAGAGAGGAATACGAAGCCGACCGTGGAAAGAGAACGCAGATTGATTTGGGATTCGAAAATATTTTCGATTTTCGAATGCCGCTATTGCGTCTGTCAAAATTTTTAGCTTTCAAGTTTAATTTTTAAAATACTGAAACTCAGGGTTTTGACTTCAATTTATTGTGGTTTCATCTGGCGGGCTCCTTTTCTGCCATGGTTATTGGCTTTGATTTGAAGAAGAAGAAGAAGAAGGAGGTGTTGTGATTTGAGGATCCATCGGCGGCAGTGAGGGAAGAAGGAGAAGAAAGTGCCGCCATTGAAGAAGAAGGGTTGATTCGTGTTGGGCAAAATTGTTTCAAGTCATAATTTGTTCATTTTTTCTTATATTTTGGTCCTATAAAGGACTTTCATTAAAAAAAATAAAACTTTTTGGGAATGTAAACCAATTTTTTATTTTGTTAAACGAAAAAAATGGATAGAAATTAGAGATGGACTAATGGTAGAATTTTTTGAAAACTTGAGGGACCAAAATGAAACTTTGAACAAACTTGAGGGATCAAAATAGAAGTTTGACCTATATTTTTATAAAATTACTATTATACCCTCACTAAATAAACAGAAATTTAACAAAAAGGGTGTTATTTGCACGTAATTGAAAACTCAGGGGTTCTATTTGCACAAATTGAAAACTCAGGGGTGTTATGTGCACCCAACTTAAAACTCAGGGAGTGTTTGTGCATTTTTGCCTATGCTATATTAGTATATTTTATGTGTTTGACCCCTTCGAATAATTTATTTAATGTACTTATTCAGATATAAAACAAAAAAGAAGAAGATTTTTTTAAGTGATAAGAAGTTACAAAGAAAGATGATTTCATACTACTTTTTATTTAGTGTTATTTCAAAAATAAAAGATACTTTTTAATTATTTAAAACTTAACTATAATTTATACATATTTTTTAAGGTATACAATGATGCCTAACAATTAAACTTTTTCGTTGTTGTTAATCCTTATAATTTTAAACAAATTAAATAATAACAGAAATTGCAACAAGATAATTAAAGGAAGTGTTCACACAATTCAAATCCAAACAACGAGAATGAGAATTTTTAATTCCAACTAAAAAGGTACTTTCTCATGACTCTAGCCTTTATAAGTCAATTGACTTGTAAAGTTCATATTTCTAATTCTATAAATTGCAGAAATAATAATTGAAAGGAGGACGTAAAAAGATTTTAATATGTCATAAAAAATAACAGAGCACTTCCAAATACCATCAAAACTATCATAGTTGACAATTTTTAACAAAATGTAACACAATTTGATTTCACTACAAATTCTACCCAACCCGTTATTTGGATCAAGCAAAGGGTATGACAAAGTGCAAAGACCTTCACCATATGATCAAACTCTGAATTCTCATATTTAATTTATGTGAATTATATGAAAGACGATAGAAATACCAAGTCAAAGACAAAAAAAGACTTGAAATAAAAATTAGGGTAAAAAGCAATTTGGTACTTTGTGGTTAGGACTGAATACACTTTGGTACCCTAAAAGACAAATTTGACACTTTAGTACCCTGAGGGTTGCACCGTTAGCACTTTGGTACCCTGTAGTTATTTTAACGAAAAATTGTTAGCACTTTTGCAAAAATTAAAAAATACCCCCAAATAGTTTCAAAATTTTCAAAAATGTCCCTAAATCATAATATTTGAGGACTAAAATGAAAATTATAACAAAATTTTGGAGTCAAAATGTAATTATGGAAAATATTTGAAAAGAATAAAATTATAGGTTAGTCCTAAATCTGGAAAATAAAATACAGTTTAGTCCTAAAACTGTGTGGTTCGATGGTGAGAAGATAAACTTTACAATATGTGATTACTTAAGGACTTGGTTGAGAGAAGATTTTGATTCATCAAAACTCTAACGATCTTTTTACAATTTCTTTTTAATAACTCTAGTTCTTGAAATTATATTGTAGAAAACTTCACCAATTATTTTAGTTTGTTGTGTTTTGATTCGTCTTACCAAAGGGAGAGGACCTAAACACACAAAAGAAATCTTGTTGAAGGGTGAAATATAGTTTAAGCAGCAATAGAAACTAACGGATAAGATGTAGTAGAAATCAACGGTTAAGATTGAGCCACGTCAGCACTTTTTATTAAATTTTGACGGAAAATAACCACAGGGTACCAAAGTGCTAACGGTGCAAACCTCAGGGCACCAAAGTGTCAAATTGTCTTTCAGGATACCAAAATGGATTCAATCTTAACTACAGCATACCAAAATGCATTTTACCCTAAAAATTATAGATCTCTCAAACGAATCAAAAGAGATCAGAAAAAAGAATGACGCCTTCCATGAAAGAGAAGTTAAGTTTTTAGTAATTATTGCAAAACCATTTTTGATGTAGATGTAACAAAATCAATAAAAAATAACAAGGCCAAAGTCCTATTTTGGTCCTTTTGTTATGCTCATTGTACTAAATAAGTCCCTCGGTTATTTTTTATTCTACATTGGTTCCTCAGTTATCCAAAACTTGTCAAAGTTGGTCCCTCTAACGTTTTCCATCCATTTTTCCATTAAAAAGAGAGGAAAAATAAGCTTTCATCCCCAAAAGTTTTATTTTCTTATATTAAAGTCCTTTTCTTTTTATAATAGGATCAAAACATAAGAACACAAAATAAATTAAGATTAGAATTGAATTTAAACAAAAAGACAACTCTCTCTCACACACACAACAAAATCGAGCTCCTTCTCTAACTGTGACTCTAACCCTAAATTAGTTTCCCCAATTTTGTTCAATGAGTGCATCATTCTTGAATTTCTTTTTCGTGTATTGTTGGATCACTGTTGTAAATTTTAGCTCCTTTTATAAACTTAGGGTTTTTAATTGAAGATTTATGCCATCGATCTTCTACTTGAATGAAGTTTCTCGTAAATTTGTACTGTAATGATTATTGTCTTCTTGCATTGATTTCGCTATTACATAGTGAGATTAGATCTTGCTTTTTTCGTTGTGTCAATGCTGATCTTGAATTCTTTTTCTGAGGAGCTCTATTTTTTGGATTCCATTGTTATTTGTTTCTTACTGATTGAAATGGGATTTTCGTTGTCTAAGTAATTTAGAGAGAGAGAGAGAGAGAGAGAGAGAGAGAGAGAGAGAGAGAGAGAGAGAGAGAGAGAGAGAGAGAACTTTTGTGCTTTTGGACAAATTCACTTAAAATCTTAATTTATATTCTTTTCTTACGTTTTGATCCTATTATAAAAAGAAAAGGACGCTAATATAAGAAAATATAACTTTTGGGGATGAAAGCTTATTTTTTCTCTCTTTTTTTAACAGAAAAATGGATAGAAAACGTTAAAGGGACCAACTTTGACAAGTTTTGGATAACTGAGGAACTAATATGGAACGAAAAATAACTGAGGGACCTATTTGGAACTATGAGCATAATAGAGAGACCAAAATAGGACTTTGGCCAAATAACAATAACCAAAATCTTCGTAAGATTGGCTATATGGATAGATGTAACAAAATCAATATTTTAAACATTTTAGTTTTAGACTAAACTTTTCAAGATATTTTTACAGTGCTATTTGAATATCTTTTTGTCTTGTTCTTTCATTTCTTTAACTTTTTGTTATAACTTATAAGTACTTTTTGTGTAATATTCTTTCGATACTTGGAACATTTTAAGAGTAATGAAACCAATTCTTATCCCAAATTTAAGATTGGGAATTTACTTGGGCCGAAACATATTTGTTATTGGGCCTAACAAACTTTTAAAAGTCTTTTCGGATGGTTCAGAATGTCAAAATTCAGAAATTGGAAAAATAGTTATGAACCCAAAGGATACATGATAAAAAAAAAACCCAAAGGATAGATCCAATAGACCAATATCTTTTTTAGAGTAGATAGTTATAAATTATAAGCAAAGTCCTATTTTGGTCCCTTAAGTTTTTTTCGTTCTGTTTTGGCCTCTCAACTTTCTAAAAAGTTTCACCGTTAATATCCCTGACTCTTTTCCATTCACTTTTTCTATTAAAAAAAGGAAAAAAAAAAACTAACTTTCATCTCCCAACAATTTTGCTCTTTTACAAAAGAAAATGACCTTAATGCAAAAGAGAAAAATTGTTGGGAGATGAAAGTTTTTTTTTTCCTTTTTTTTAATGGAAAAAGTAGATGGAAAAGAGTCGGGGACTAACGGTGAAACTTTTTAGAAACTTAAGGGACCAAAACGGAACTTTGAGCAAATATGATAGACCAAAATAAGACTTTGGCCTAAATTATAACACATGTCCTTTCCCATTTTGCCCAGAGGATAGATCCACAAAATAACACCTGTAGATAACTAGTTCAATCTATCTAAGAAATAAGAATGTTTCTTTTGTTTCTTGTCCTGCCATTGTTTGATCTCAGAACCCAGAATATGGTTCATACCCCAAACATGATTGGAGACGTGGAATAGTCAATAATAGCAGTAAACTAAACCCACCTTGTTTCACAAGGCAAAGAAACCAGTCCAAATGATTGCGACAAAACAAACAGTGAATCAATTACCTCAAGCAAAACAAAGAAAGGACTTTAATTTCATCATTCTTCCACATCAAGAGGAGAAGGTTAAAGCCAAACTAGTCTAGTGCTTTTCAGTTTTCACTGTAATGCATGGACGTAGCTAAAAGAATGAATAGTAAGTAGTAACACATTTTCTCTCCAATAAGACCCCAAAGGCTTTCAGATGATCAAATTGGTTCTTCAATCTTCAGTCTACACTCAAAGTAATAGGCGATAGTGTTTGTTCGAGGAAGATATCCGATTCTCCTAGAATTTCTTTGGAAAAATATTGCATCTTTAGGGCAAAAAGTAAAAGATAGAACAAGTTGTGGCCCATACAGGTCTCGAACCTGTGACCTTCGCGTTATTAGCACGACGCTCTAACCAACTGAGCTAATAGGCCAGTTGATAATCGTCTGAAATTAAAACTTTTTAAAGTATTCAAATACTGAACCCAAATTTCAGCTGAAACATATATATCTTTTTGGCAGAAGTATCATTTTGGTTCACAAAATTTACATCAACTGTCAATTTCATCCTCAATATTTCATATTTCAGCCAATTTTACCCTTTGATCTTACTTTAGCTAAATATTAACGATAAAATCTACGTGACTAATGGCATGTATTGTAAAATTGATAAAAAAACTCAAATCCTAATTTAATTGAAAAATAAAATGAAATATTTCGTTAATTTATTGAAAGAAATTAGTCAAAATATAAAATGACCAAAATGTGAACCATTGAAAACAAAATTGACAAAAAAAAAGGATTAGAAATAAAATTGATAGTTGGTATAAAATTTGAGGATCAAAATGATAATTTTGACTATCTTTTTTTTCAAAAGAGAAACTTTAGATAAAAAAAACTCAAATTTAACCTTCAATTTTTTGTCACCGGAATGAGCCTTTATGGTCCATGTCCTCTATTACTATTATTTATGGATATGGGCGTCATTTGACTGAAAGTGATTTTGTAGAATTCCATCTATGTCCAATTTGTTTGATAGTATGCGATTGAAGGGTGGCTCTTAATTTTCCTCTTATCCTGTCAATCCCACAAATGTAAATATCATCATATAGCAAGCCAAGCTCCACTTCCCCTGTTTGGTTCAGAAACCATGGCTGAAGCTATCGTAGGTTTCACCATTTTCAAATCACATATCCACAGCTCATGTATACAAACAAGGAGATTTGAAGCCAACCCATCTTCAACATTGGTAAATACTCTTTATTTATTTATTTATTTTTATCAATTTCCACCATTTTCATCTTTTTTTCAAACAAGCTAGATTTTACCCCAGAAATTGAGCAAGTTGATCTCTTTTGCAGCTTAGGCATCAACCAACTTCAACAGTTTTCAGAGGATCCAGGCAGGTATGTATGAGTTTCGTGAAAGCAAATATTTTTTTTCTTGGTTTTCTTGAAAGTTCAAGTTTTATAGTATACTGCATCATCGTTAATGTTTGTGCACAAGGCTGAGTGTGGCAGAAGCAAGAGAGGCTCCCTGTGTAAAGTGAAGGGTCTGCCAGATTGGCCTCTAATGGCAATCATAGTTGAGCAAATTGAAGGCCAGAGAGATTATATAACCGAGAAGTCTGTTTGGCATCTTAGCGATGAAGCAATAAAGAATGTTTGTAAGTAACACAATCAAATTTTCCTGCTTCAACTCAGTCCTCCCTTGCCTTGCTTTTCACATTTATATTGTTTTTTAACTCTTATTTTACCTTGGCGTTTGCCTTTCCTCATTCAGATTCGTATTACATTCTGTTCACTGTCTGGGGCTGCTTATTCTTTAATTCCATGAAGGTTAATAAATCAAGTCCCTTTCTTGCTCTTTCACACAGTTATCAAATGTTAAATGGAATTCCAATTCCAATTCACTTTATCTTTTGGTTGCTGTTGATCTGATACAGGACCCATATTACGACTCAGAGACATATAGAGGAGATGGTGGAGATGGTACTGGAAATTGGATCTATGAGAAGGTAACATTTTTGGCCTAGCTATCTGCTACAAGAATTTACAAACTTCTGTATTTCTTAGAATCAGCAATTACGAGTTGTTATTTCCTGTGATTATTCAGCAAGAAATAATGGAAGCAGACGCCAGAGAAGCTCTCTTGCGGGAAGAATTGATTGAAGAAATTGAGCAGAAGGTTGGGGGATTGAGGGAACTCGAAGAAGCAGGCAAAAAGGAAGAGGAACTTGTGAAATGATTTCATGCTTATAATTTAATCACTTCAGTTTCCGAATTAGCAAAAGTTACAATACTGTATAGATAATTTCTTCTTCTGCACTCAGACAAGTGCATATATTATTATTTACTTTTAAGCCTCAGCTTTTCTGCCAGTGTGCATTTCACTATTTGCTTGGATTCCAAGTTGTTTAAATGGGAACTATTTTGAGTTAATTCAGAAGAACATTATCACGATTTGAAAACATTAATACAAAAAGAAGACAAAGCCAACAGATTGCAATGCAAGCCTTCATTATAATAGCCGTATAGAACGTTTTATCACATGTGATGCCTTTGGAGCCCAATTTCAATTAGGCTTCGACAAAAGTATCATTCAAATCTCCGTTCTTAGTAACAATCATAAGGCTTGTATACAAATGGATTGACCTAATCTTTGCTAGGTCAAGAAACTTCTTTCAAGGAATATTTACAAATTTGACAATGCAAGGAAATATGAATTATGAACAACCTCTTCAATTTGAAAACATCAATGAAGCGTTGTCTTCCAAAACAAAAAGGTTTAAGATAAAGCTGAGGTATGTAAAGATAACGATACATGCAGATGAATTTTTTATACATAGGCCTCAGAGGTAGTGACAATTTAAAGATTTCATCATAAACACGTCTGATAATACGTGCAATTTGAGTACATCATCGGCCAAAACATTAATTTTAGCATTTCATGAGATCATTCTGCAGGTGAGGTACAGTTAGAAAACAAATTCTAAAAAAGATTAAAGAATTAAGTCGTGCATCGGAGAGATTCCCAAAGACAAATCATCATTCTCTTGTAGAATCTGATGTCCCTGTCTAGATTATCGTCACTTGCACATAGTATAATAGTTGAAAAACTTAATGGCAAACAAAACATCAACTCAATCAAATATTGCAATGCTGGTTACATCAACCCACAGAAACACGTATGTTCATCAGATTTAGTGCCTCAGCAATGGTTTAAAACAACAACAAAAAAAGGCAATTCTACAAAAATATAAAAATTGGAACCACCAAATCCACCAATTCAAACAAATCAATTTACAAAAGCCAAGAGATTGCTAAAAGTCTCTAAAAACAAGAAAAACAAAGTAACTAGACCCACAGATGGAAGATACGAATGCTTGGGTACTCAAACGATACTGTCAATTACTGAAAAATGAGAAACGAGCAATCTAGTAAGAGTGGGTGCCTCAGATCGAAGTTGATATCACAGAAATAAGTAATTCTCGGAGTATATTTAAAGCCATCACAGGCACAAGCAATTGAAGTAGAGAAAATCATCGAACAACGATTAGAGTGAAAGAGTGTCAAAATTTGCACCAAATAAGACTACATCTCAAGTATAAGAAACATTGACAAAAGAAAAAAAAACTAAGAAAAGAACGAAACATAATAGAGCCTGAAGGCTCTAACTCCAACTATGTTGTAAATTAGGGTTTTGAGAATCTCGTGATTTTTATAGAGAGAGAGATGGAACTGCTTTGGAAATTAGGTTTGAGAATGATCGCTGATATGCGAGAAAGTTCGAGAAAAAAGTGGATTTGGGTTCAGCCCATTAGATGAGGCCCATAATCAGTGAGAGAAAGGCCCATTTTCAATTCCTTAAAAACAAAATCGCCATTATCGTAAAATTATTTGCATTTACTTTGTTCAATTATCTCAATTTAACACACTGGAAATATTTGGATGAAGATTTTGAAAATATATTTTATGTATTTCATTGAACTAATATAATTAGATGGTACTATGGTAGTCGGTAGATATCATCGGAACGGAAATGGATCCTCTAGAGTTCCTTTCTCTACATTTTTTGTAGAGTATGAGAGAGAAAGGAAGAGAAAATAAGAGAGAGAAAGAGAAAATATAGTTTTTATATATTTTTATTTCATGGAAATCATATTTTTTCACTAACTCCACAAGAAATGCATGGAAAGGAACTCTAGAGGATCCAAACCCCATCGGAACACCTTAAACTCATATTCATTTTAAGTTGGGCTTAATTTTGTAAAAGCAACTGTCTGACTGATTGCCTGTATTTGATAACAACAAAACAAGAAGCACCGAGATGGTATATATTATTATAATTATAATTTATATTATACGAAGATGTATATATTCATAATATTTTCTGACTTTTTACCCCAATAGTAAAATAAAATAAAGTTGTTTTTTGAAATATGTATCCAAGAAAGTTTCATAAAATGGTATCAAATATCATATTATTATATTATATTTATTTATTTAATATTCAGTACTACCGTGAAAACATCTTGCAAATGTTAGATAAAATCTTTTTAATGAATGTACATGTCAAGTGACACTGATCTTTTACATATTTATATATATGTAATTTTTTTTATAAAAAATAAATAAAAATATCATTTCAAAATGTCGTATTTAACCTATTTAAAAAAAAATCATTTAAGAAAAAAATGTTTTCAAAATAAATTTAAGATTAAAATCTCTTTTTATTTTGCTCTATAAACTATAAGGTAAATTCTATTTTGATCCATAAATTATTTTTTAATTTGGTCTTCAAACTTCTTCATTTATTCCACCGATTAGGACATATAGGATAGAAAAATTATTCAAATTAAAGGTCAAAGTGCACTTTTGGTCCCATAATTTTTGCTGAAGTCTCAATTTGGTCCCATAACTTTTTTGTTACACTTTTGGTTCCATATCTTTTGCTAAAATTGCAGATTTGGTCCCATGTTGCATTTTTGGTCCCATATCTTGGGGTCATGTTGCAGAACTGGTCCTATATCTCTTGGTCAGATTGCAAAATTAGTCTCATATCTTTGGGATAGATGCAAAATTGGTCTAATATCTTCTTATCATATGAGACTGGTGGTGAAACTTCTTGCAAAGATATGGAACCAATTTTGCAACTTGATCAAAAGTTATGGGACCAAAAGTGACACGGGACCAAATCTGCAACTTTTTACAAAGATATGAGACCAAAAGTGCAACAAAAATAGTTATGAAACCAAATTCAAACCTAAAAAAAGTTATGGGACCAAAAGTGCACTTTGACCCAAATTAAATGTTCAGCTCAGAGATAATGATAAAACTAGCTAGGCAGAATCATGTTTGATACTAAGGTAAAACAAATGAAAATGTTTAAGGGCCAAAATAAAATAAAATAAAATAGTTTAGAGACCAAAATAAATTTCATCTTATAGTTCAGGGACAAAAATGATATTTTGACCATAAATTTTGCTTTTAAAAAACCTTAATTTCTATTTTACCACTGGGGATGAGAAAGTGGGGTTTTCTTATGGTCGAAGTATAAAGAGAGATCATAAGAGACAGACAATTTCTCTATCCGGTTTGTGTGCTACTGCCTACTGTTGTTTGAAGAAATGAAAAAAAAAAGCAAGACTGATGACTCATGCACGCATCAAGAAAATGTCATTGCTAAATGCTAATCATTCATGCATGAGCAATTAAGCATGATGAAACAAAAGTTATTTTTTTGACACTTATATATATATATATATAAGGTATTGCCGCACCGAATTTTATGTGAGTCAATTTGACTCCTCCGTTTGTTAGGGGAAAGCTTAATTATAATCGTATCTAATTCAATCATCGTCTGATTTTAGGATTGGATGAACAGTACTGGTTTAGTGTTTTTTTTGAACCTTCATCTCATCTCATCTCATCCACATCATTATCTCATTCACAACATCATCTCATTTTCTCTTACAATTACTAATCTATCCCCATTTATACACCTATAATTACCTATACTTTTATAAAAAAAAAATTAGACAAAATAGTAATTTTACATACCCTCATTTATTACACTTATAATTTTCTCTCTTCATCTATCATTTCTCATCATTTTTATTCTCTTTTCCACTCACATCTCTCTCTCTCTCTCTCTCTCTCTCTCTCTCTCTCTCTCTCTC
>QANZ01020271.1:0-11215 GCA_003254925.1 Chamaecrista fasciculata
CATTAATTCCGGTATTTTTGGCCACCTAGCGACGGGTGCAGTCATTGACTCTCTCACTTGAGCAACCGCCTTTGATACTCAGATGGAATGGGCAAAGATGAGACATTTGTGTTCATCAGTAAAGCATTTAAGGGAGCTGATATGGTAGAGAAGAAACACAAACCATATGTCGCCTTGACTCAAGTGTAGCTAGCCAAGATGAGATCCACATAAACAAAGTTGGATCGTAACATGGAAACCCACTTCCATGATACATGTAGCCAGATAAGAAACTCTTCAACTTTGACGTCATGAGAGATGAGTTGAAGAATATGAGTTTAGGCGCTGAGGTTATCTAAACTTAAGTTTGTACGATGTTAATAATAATTTTAAAACGACGTACGCTCTTAAAAGAGAGAGTGACACCGTAGCATGTGTTTCATACCACATGTGCTGAGAGGACAACATAAAAAGGGAAGCAAGTTAAAGGTCCCTGGTTCATTGTTGTGTGAGTCCTTGGGAGGAAATATCTTCCCATTGATGTCCTTATGATTTTGACAATACCATGAGGGTATGTTTTAGTGACTGCTACTTTAGCATTGTTTCCTATGATCATGATTGATACGGTCTGAGGTACTATGCTTGGAAAGCGACTGATACATATCTAAATGATATTTGGGCGAAAGGGAGATTAACTGCAATATACACATCTATGCTAGTGTCTGTGACATGTCCCTTATAACACTGTGTAGTCATATGTGTGGATACTAAGCATACAAGAGCAATCTGAGTCAAACATTGACTTGAGAGGGATTAGATTTGCCATGGAAAAGTGTATATAGTTAAGTCTAGGACATTTGAGACATAATTTTAATATTTCAGCTACACGCAGGAGAATGATTGTTGTGCTAGTCCCATAAAAAAGATTTCTAGTACAAGCACCTAAAAGAGGACGTCATGCGGTCACGATAAAACACCAAGTATGAAGTTTAGAGAAGTAAAAGAGACTCTCACCACAACCCCACAATCCACCAAGTGTGAGTGGGAGATGTTGGGATGGATCCACCCTTGGTGGATTGAATCCAGTCAAACATGATCAGATATAATAATATTAATTATTATTATTTGGTGTATTAATTAATTATTTATTATCATGGGATGTGAGAAGATATTTGTAGAAAAATCTATTCAAATAATATTGAATTATTTGAAAGAGATTTTTTGAGATGCTTAGTCATTAAGTATCCCCACTATATATAAATATTCCACATTATCATAGTAGTCAACACACACAAATGATAGGGTTTTCTCCTCTGTGAGTTCTTTAGAGAAAATTCATATGTTGAGTCTCGAGGACCTCTTGTAGTCTCGTTCTTCGTCTCTACCGATGTTATTTGCCGTGAGCAACGTAGATACGTAGATCCGTGTTCGAGTTCGTATTCGTGACCGGGTCTTCGCGTAGGTACTTTGATCCGACTATCCAGGTATGCCTAAAACCTTACGGAATATAATCACTTGCCGATTTTTATTTTAATCGATATAAAGACTCCATAATAATATCATAATAGGGCCCTTATTATGATATTGATAAGGAATTTGCCTACTCTGTAAGGTTGGTTATGTTTCAAGGAAATCACTACCCAAGCAGTGGTTGGTTATGTTTCAAGCAAATTCCATAATAATATTATAATAGGGCCCTTAATAGTATCTCCTTTCCATTAATATATTGATAATGGAATGATAATGCACGGAGAGAGTAAAAATAATAAAATAGAATAATAGAATAGTATTTTGGTAATTTGTTGTTAATGGAGATTATGGGATGTGAAATTTTTGAAAGGAGATAAAATGATTATGGTTGGTTAATTCTGACAAAAGAGAAATTATGGTTCGTTGAAATAATTGCATGAGTATTTTAAAATTTTATAGAGATAAAAATAGTAATTGATAATGAAATATAATGGAGGTTAATGGAATGACATGAAATGAAATTTTAATATTTGGTTGTGGTTTGAATGGGAATATACTATTTTGGAATGTACTATTATAATGAAAATATATAATGGTAATGGAGGTTAGAGTAGTTTTGTGTTAATAGAATAGATGGAGCAAATGCAAATAACATTGAAACTCAAGAATTTTCTTGTAACATAACCAACCACTGCTTGGGTAGTGATTTCCTTAAGAAGGAATTTGCCTTATTCGAGATAATTATTATATAGAAATGCACCATTTTTAATTTGGTTTGTGACTATCTGTTTCAAACTTTGATTGATTCTTGGTTGAGCAAAAGATTATTGATCCCAAACTTTCATCATTTGTGATTCTAAGAAAATCTTAATTATATTTTAATGGATGAAAAATGGAAGCCTAAACCTAGGACTTTTGAGCAAAAGATTATTGATCCCAAACTTCTGCCACTAATCATCATTCATCAACTTATTTAAAAAATTAACTACATTGCCTTGATATAAGCAATATATAAAATTGAGAGTAAAAGTAAAGTTGTCTCGATGTGTTAGATCATGAGATCACATGTTCAATCATTACATGAAAGAATAGTAAGTTTTCAAAATGTTAATTCTCACGAACACCAATGTATAATATTGACTATTTAGTTTTTAATACACTAATCACGTTAAATATCTAACTATACGACTTTGATATTGACAATTTATAAGTTATAAGACTCCTTAAAATCATTTTGTCATGAGATCCAACCTTTATTGTCATTACACTTTAAAATCTAGACATAATAATACAATCAAACTGTTAACTTGTTATTAATGTGACATAACAAGAGATTCCAATCATTATTATATGAAGTTGTATATATTTAAGTCCCACATTGCTTGGACTTACTCTCACCACCCCAGTTATAAATAGAACCCCACACCTCTTGACCAATCACACACTAAGGTTCTTAAGAGTCAAACTCCACCTTTTCTCAAGAGCCTCTACTTCGTGTTGTTTCGCCTCAAATATGGTAAGCCTCCTTTCTCTGTCAATGTGGTTTATTAATTGTTTGTTTTTAATTATTTTATTTTATTTTTTTATGATTTTTTCATTTTAGGTCATAGGTAGTGTCATACCATTTTTTTTAGATCATTTAACTTTGTTAACTTTTTTGAATTCATATTTTCCTAAGGACTTAATTATTGCATTAGTTTTATTATTGGTATTTTTGGCATTTTGAACTTAGTAGACTTGTTTTATATTTATAGGCTTAGGTTTTATATTTTTGAGTTGCGGGTTACTTTTCATTGGACCCTTTGTCTTTTATTAAATTAATTTTTTAATTTTTTCTTGGTGAGTGTGATGAATGGAGGAACGAACACATTTCTCGTATTGGGTATACTACATCAAGTTGGATAACATTTCTCTGCATTTAGGCAATTTGAGAGATAAAATTGTCACATTTTCTTGTAATATAATGCTAAATAAAACTCTACGTTTCATCTTTTCACTCTCTTAAAATTTTCTAAATGTAGATGTAGATAAATGAATGAATCCTCAATTATAGAGGATCCAACTCCTATACTACATGGGTTTTTAATTTTTATCCTAGAAGGATATGTAAGCTGCCATAGGATGTCATGTCATTGTTGTTTCGACAGTTTTTATTAAGGATCACAAGATAACATTAGTTTTACTCTCAATTTTATATATGGTCTATATCAAAATTATGTAGTTAAAGTTACAAATTGACCATTCAAATTTATGTAATTAATTCATATTTTGTAACTTGAATTTTCATTTTATTGTTAAATATAAATTTTTTTAAACACTTTTTCCGTTTTAAATTTATATCAAATTCTTCAATTTTTCAATGACAAGATAAATAAGAAGAATTCACCCTTTTTCAAATTATAATTTTTCATTAAAGTGAAAATATTTATAAAATTTCCATCACAATGAAAACTCCAAAAATGATTCTCTTCTAATTTCTTAATATTGTTTTGCTATGAAGTCCCTAAAGTTTCATCAAATGAAATTTTCCAAATGTGGTACAGCGGAAGAGTTTGTGGCATAATTTACAAAATGACATATAGACATTTGGAGATGAGAGATGCAATAACAACATAGTAAGGTATATTATTGGATTAATAGAAAACAAAAATGTAACTTTTTTAAATTGGAAATTATTTTTAAAAGAGTTTTAAAATATCATAACAAGGCACAAAATCAAAAAAAAACATTTGTGGAAGACACAAAATCAATTAGAAGGCTAAAAATTTGAAACCACTCATAACTAAAACTTAGAACGAAATAAAAATATAATGCAAAATTAGAATCTAGAATGAATAAGAAATATGATTAAAATTTTCTTTTTCTAAAATCTTACCTCACAACATACTCAATTTAGGCTCAAATTATAAAATTACATTGCTTTTTTTAGAAAAGAAAAACATAAAATAGTATTAGACGCAAAAAGAACTTTCTTTGGGGTCATGATGTAAACTCCAAGAAACTCAATCATGTGGACAAACAAAATTATAAATGTAGTTACGTGCAAATTTTATTTGGACAAACAAAATTACAAACATGAGACATCTAATGTATGATAAATAAAAAATAAGATTATGATCAGAGATGGAGGCAGGATTTTCAGATTGGGGGGCCATTTTTTTTTTGTTAACAACATGAGCATATATATATATATATATATATATATATGNATAATTGAAATATTTTAGGGATCAAATAATGTATTTCAATTATTCATGAACTGATTAGTTAACTCGATGTAAATTCAGGTACCAAATAGTATGGTTTCTCTTAATTTTTTTAAAAATATAAATATATAAAAATATGTCCAATATTAATATTATTAGAATATTAAATATAAAAATTAGAAACTAACTGTTATACAAAAATTATCCGTTAAAAGTTAATAGATTCTTGGAACTTGATATATTATTTGGATGCAAACCTTCAAATATTCACTACTCCAAAACTAATATACAATATATTGGGTTGGAATTTAAAATAAAATAATATTACATAGAAAAAGGAAAATAGAAAAAGAGAAACTAAAAAAATTGCCTAATCGTAACCAAAATATGAAAAAAAAAATCAATTTTAACATATCCTATTCAAATCTATTTGAATTTTGATATATATATATATAATACTAGAGGCTTTGCGTGCCCAAATATGTATAAATATAAAAATATTTAAAAATAATTTGTTAAGAGAGAATAACACAGGATACCAAAGTGTCACTTTTTAAATCACCGAGTACTAAAGTGAAATATGACCAAACCATAGAGTACTAAAGTGTAATTTATCTTTTTTTATGAAATTTAAAATATTAATGAAAATCAAAAGTAACTTGTTTGGGGTGAGAGAACGTGGGCTGGAAGAAAGTGGGTGATTTCCTTTTCTTTTTTATTTTTTTAATTCAGTAATTTTGACCAATCATAAAGGGGTGGAGCCATATAATATAGTATAGATATAGATATGAATGAAGAGCCTACCTCTTGTTATAATTAATATATATACATATATTCATGTCAATAAAGATAATGAGGAATTATAATATATATATATATATATATTACTTTATAGAAGATACTGAAAGGAGGGGGGCAGTTAACTACACATAATAATACATTATATTTTACATATAAGTCTATAACACAAATGATGAAAGATTGGGACCAATAATCTTTTACCAAACTGAAAATTATAAAGCTGGATCTGCTTAAATCTAACCTTGAGTTTACAGTGAAGTGCAGTCTCCGGAGACTTGAGGTCGTCGGATCCTGCAAACGAGAATGCACAGGGGGTTCCCTGTGATTCTTCTCTGATGCTTAAGTCAGATTCTTGATCAAGTAAAGGAAATAGTATTTTTCTTGATTAAGAATGGTTACCCCCGAATGTGTGTGGTCTGCTTGTATTTATCCACGTCCCTTTTGCCTCACGTGAGTACGAGGTACAAAAGGAACGTTGAGGGTGTTTCCGGGAATGCACAGTGAGTGGGTTGTTGTGTCTTGTTGATCTGACTCGACAGCTGTCACTGTCGAGCTGTAGTGGGGTGCCTAACCTTCCTTTTTTGGGAGTCAGTGATAGCCAAAAGTGTTTTTCACCATATCCCTGCGTACGGAGGGTGTTTTGGGTATTTTGCGTGTGTTTTTGCCCAAACGTACGCTGTGACTGGTGTAGCCTTACCTGGTCACGTGGTCTCAAAGGATCTTCGCATTAAATGCCAATATCTTGGCATTTAATGCTTGAGTGGGAGGGGACCCTGCTGGTTTGCTTTTGGCGTCGGGTCTTCCTTGTCTTGTTTTTTCCTCTTTATCGCCAGGTGATCTTTGTCCTTCGTATGTAATTTAAAGGATGTATATCACTAACCAAGAATTAATTAAACTTGGAAACAGGAAGTTACAAACCAAATTAAAAGTCGTGCATTTCTATATATTATTTATCTGTAATAGAACAAATTCTTTCTCAAGAAAATCGATCACTACCCAATTAATTAGTAGTTGGTTTCAAGTATTGAAATTTAAATTAATTGATAAAAACATGGTATACATTAATTAGTTTCTATGAAAGACGTTACACAAAATCACTCCTTTAAATTTGTGTGATACATATTGTTCAAAGCATCAATAAGGGAATAAACAACATTCATTAAATTAATCTATTACATGATTGCATATAGATATACATGTCAATCATTTGTAAAGAAAAATATATAATAATTAATTATATGTTTAAATATGGATAACACCTTTAATGAATCCCAAAACATGAGGATGACAATAAAAAATGAAAGTTAATACTCAAGTAGGAAAACTCTATGTTTTCAGTTCTTGAACTTAGAGATTATATATAACTTTATGACAATTACTAAGATTGCACTTTCTCTTTATACAACTTTACCGAATGCATCTCCTGTTGGGAATTGTGCCCTAGAGCCAATCCATTTTATGTATGTTATGAACATATGGAGATAAATTAATCGTTATCATATCATTAGCATGTTTACTGTGATAACGTCCGTGATTAATTATGAGATAATTAATCTAAAACTGTCCCTGATCGATTGTTTTCGTGGGAGCGAAAATGAACTAAGATCAGCATGACCTCGGTGCATAGAGATGCACGCACTAGATGCTGGAACGAGAGTCATGGTGCAATTACGTAAGGGGTTACGAGTTGCTGGACTGACCCGGAGAGTCCTGCATGGGTTTAGTCATCAGCTTGCCTCTCCTGTACGCCTGTCACGACGCCTTAGACCTGAGGTCATCATTATTCCGGCGTTGCAGTTGTCAGACTTTGGCTTAGTCTAAGGTTGCCCGTAGCAGGGTAGCCATAAGGGCTAAGTACGGGTTTGGTTGATTGCCATGCTGAGGAATGTGGATTGATCTAAAAGGGATTTTGTTCCCCATTAAATTGGGAGATATCTTACTGGCGCCCTCGATGAGTCTGTCCAAGGAAAGAGTGGCCACTCAGTATATTGGGACTTACTCAAGGAGATCGAGAAAGTAAAGGTTTGGATCATGGATGACTTTCCTGTGCCTGATCCATGACAAGATATCATAGAACAATAGGGTCGGTGTCAATGAGGTACTAAGGTTAAATCGGTTTTGGTAAAAATGATAAATCACGTGTTTTGGGTAGTTGTGATGGCTTGCTAGAGTCCGCTCACGACTTGTAGGTCATGGGGATGACCTGCTGCCAACTTCACGTGGGGCCTGCTGGGTCACACACGAGCAGGAATAGAACACCATTTGAAAGGGACACGAATTAGGGTTAATTCGTGAGTCACTCCGGTGACACATTTTAAGACATAGCAAGAATGTCTGGGACATTAAGTCTTGTCTTAAATTTTCTACAATATAATAATTGTTAAATGGTTAATAGGGATCAATCTATTTACAATTATAATATTAGGGAATAATAAATGGTTAAATGGTTAAATGGTTAATAGGGATCAATCTAACATACGAGCTTGTTATTATGTTCCATGTTTAAGTTCTAACATTATATCCCTTTCTTATTTGGATAAGGAAGGATTTATTTGTGTGAATGGTAATGGAAAATGTTCAATTTATAAGAATGACGTGTTATATGCTTATGGAGATCTGCATGATAACCACTATATCTTAAAATTGGAACAAAGACATAATAACGATATCTATAACATCGATACTAAAAGGATTAAGATTGGCGAATCTAATCCTACATATCTTTGGCATTGTCGTTTAGGCCATATAAACGAGAGAAGCCTAGAGAAGCTCCATAGAGATGGACTTCTAAGCTCATTTGATTTTGAATCATATGATGCTTGCGAATCCTGTTTACTTGGCAAGATGACAAAGGCGCCCTTCACTGGTCACAGTGAGAGGGCATCTGACTTATTGGGGATCATACATAGTGATGTATGTGGACCCATGAGTATCCATGCCAGAGGAGGTTACTCCTACTTCATTACGATTACTGACGACTTCAGTAGATATGGGTATATCTACCTAATGAAGCACAAGTCAGAGTCTTTTGAAATGTTCAAAAGATTTCAAAATGAAGTTGAGAACCAACTTGATAAGAAAATTAAGATCCTTCGATCTGATCGAGGAGGCGAATATTTGAGTCAAGAATTCACTGATCATCTTAATAGTTCTGGGATAGTCTCACAACTGACTCCTCCTGGAACACCACAGTGGAATGGTGTGTCTGAGAGGAGGAATCGAACTCTATTAGATATGGTTCGATCTATGATGAGTCAGACCGATCTTCCGCCATCCTTTTGGGGATATGCTTTAGAAGCTGCCGCGTTCACACTTAACCGTGTTCCGTCCAAGGCAGTTGAGAAGACACCATATGAGATATGGAAAGGGAAGAGTCCCAACTTGTCTAATTTCAAGGTTTGGGGATGTGAGGTTTACGTTAAGCAACAGGCTAACGATAAACTGTCTCCCAAATCCCTCAAGTGTCTGTTTGTGGGATACCCTAAAGAAACAAAAGGGTATTACGTCTACTGCCCAACTGACAACAAAGTGTTTGTAGTCAGGAGTGGGTTCTTCTTAGAGAAGGATCTGGTTTCCAAAAGAAACAGTGGGAGTAAGATAGAACTTGAAGAAGTTCAAGTTCCACAAGATGCATCAGAAGCGCAGACGAAAACTGGAGAAGTTCCACAAGACGTTGTGGAAGCTCCTCCACAGACACAAGGACCACGAAGGTCTGATAGAACACGTTTTCAGCCAGAGAGATACTATGGGTTTCTCGTGACCGAAAATAGGGATGTGTTGCTCACAGAGCGTGGTGAACCCACCACCTATCAAGAGGCCATCGTGGATCCCAATTCAGAGAAATGGGTAGAAGCCATGAAGGCTGAGATACAATCTATGTACGACAACAAGGTATGGACCTTGGTCACTCCACCTGAAGGGGTAAAACCCGTAGGGTGTAAGTGGGTTTTCAAAGAGAAAACAGACATGGATGGCAACGTCAACGTCTTCAACGTCTTCACGCAACGTCATGGTATAGACTATGACGAAACGTTTTCGCCTGTTGCAATGGCCAAGTCCATTAGGATCCTCCTTGCCATAGCCGCATATTATGACTATGAGATATGACAAATGGATGTCAAAACAACATTCCTTCATGGAAGACTGCCCGAGGATGTGTATATGACACAACCCGAGGGGTTTGTATGTCCTGAGGCACCTGACATGGTATGCAAGCTTCAGAGATCCATTTATGGATTGAAGCAAGCATCCAGGAGTTGGAATCATCGTTTTGATGAGGTCGTCAAAGAGTTTGGCTTCCTGCAAAACCCTGATGAACCTTGTGTTTACAAGAAGGTTAGTGGGAGCACGATTGTGTTCTTGGTACTATATGTCGATGACATATTACTCATTGGAAATGATGTTCTAACCTTAGAGATTGTTAAATCCTGGTTGGGAAAATCCTTTTCAATGAAGGACTTAGGAGAAGCCGCCTATATTCTAGGAATCAAGATCTATAGAGATAGATCTCGTAGGCTTCTTGGGTTGAGTCAAAGCACATACTTGGATAAGGTACTGAAGAGGTTCAGTATGCAAGACTCCAAGAAGGGATTCATTCCGATGAATCATGGGCTGACCCTGAGCAAGAAACACTGTCCCAAAACACTTGTTGAGCGAGGTCGCATGAGTGGAATTCCCTACGCCTCGGCCATAGGATCCATCATGTATGCCATGTTATGTACTCGACCCGATGTGTCGTTTGCCCTGAGTATGACAAGCCGATTCCAACAAGACCCTGGTGAGGATCATTGGATCGCTGTCAAGAATATCCTTAAGTACTTAAGAAGGACTAAGGATGAGTTCTTGGTTTACGGTGGAACTGATGAAGTGCTATGTGTAAGGGGTTACACGGACGCTAGTTTCCAAACCGACCAAGATGACTTTAAATCGCAGTCAGGATATGTGTTTCTCCTGAACGGTGGCAGCGTGAGTTGGAAGAGTTCCAAGCAGAGCACAATTGCCGATTCTACAACGGAGTCCGAGTATATTGCAGCATCGAATGCGGCAAAGGAGGCTGTGTGGATTAGAAAGTTCATCTTCGAGCTTGGTGTGGTTCCGACCATTTCTGATCCCGTTACCCTGTATTGCGACAATAGTGGTGCTATTGCGCAAGCCAAGGAGCCACGGTCCCACCAGAGGACCAAACATATACTCAGACGTTTTCACCTCGTCAGGGAGATGATTGACAGAGGTGATGTGAAGATATGCAAAGTAGCAGGCGAGGATAACGTTGCTGATCCTCTGACAAAGCCGCTTGCAAGGGTCATACATGAGAGACATGTATCGTCGATGGGGATTAGATGTTGGGAAATCACAGAGGGAGCACAGCGGAAGGAATTAAAAATTTTGGACTAAAACGCAAATAAAACTAAAAGCTAACTCTGTGATTCCTTCCAGGATCCACTAACTATGTTTATACTAAGTAAGAAAAGATGTTTACCTAGTTTTGATCGGTGACTTATCGTATTCGCGAATTTGAGAAGTCCACAGAGTGTCCTTCCTCTACCAGTAATCCACACGAGCAGTTTGGCAGATGCCTAGGTGCTAGCCTCCTTCACTTCTTCCCAAGTGAAAACGGGAACTAAAACTATGATTCTTGAATAATCAAGAACTGTTCTTGATTATCAAGATTGATTGGGAAGTACTAATATTATCAGGTGCAGGTCCAATTCTCTTTCTTCAAGAAAATCGACTCACTCTCATAATATTAGGACTAGGCG
>QANZ01020271.1:18928-46563 GCA_003254925.1 Chamaecrista fasciculata
CCCGTGCTTTTTCTTTCTTACATTTTGGTTCTATTATAGAGAAAAATGTCCTTAATGCAAAAATTCAAACTTTTAGGAGTTAAAAATCAATTTTGTCTTTTTTTTTACGAAAAAATGGATGGAAAATGTTTGAGGGACCAACTGTGCCAAGTTTTGGAAAATTGAAGGACCAATATGGAACAAAAAATAGCTGAGGGAGCAATTTGGAACATTGAGCATAACAGAGGGACCAAAATAGAGTTTTAACCATGTTTTGTTTATCCAATCACGTGCCACGTGTTCAATTAAAAAAAATTAACACAGACAAAAAAATTGACACGTCAACATTTTTCATCCACATAATTAACGGAGTCAAACTTTAGGGTATAATTGACACCAACGTTTCACATTGGGGACATAACTGACACAAAACAAACGTTAGGGGCATAACTAAAACTGACTCCAAACGTTAGGGACACCAAAAGTTCTTTTGCCCATATTTTATTTCTCCCACGCATATACCCATGAAAGCATGTTTACATTCTCAACAAATGAGTAAGACAAAATTAATTCTCAATCAAAAGCAAGAATCAGATTTAACATAGGATTGGGCCATGGAAAAATTTTGGCTTACGAAATATTGGGTCACAAATGCATATTCTCATCCACAATTAATATTGGGCTATATTCACAAATTATATTTGGGCCAGAGAACAAATAATATGTTGCAAATTAGTCCACACAGTAAAATCAATTTTTTGTAATTTATAAAAATAAGGATATATAAAATTACTTAAGAAAAAATTTAGTTCAACAACCTTCTCCTTTTTTATTACAAAAAAAATTTTAAGGTTTGCACAATCTCAGATAAGTTCCTTAAAGACGTGAGTTTTCTCTCCCAAAGATTCCTTAAGAAAGATTTCTCTCTCTTTTGAAATCAAATACTATTTATCTCCCTTTTTAACATAAGGGATAGATTGAGATATAGAGATTACTTTTCTTAAATAGTGCAAACTTCTAAGATTTCTCCACTTTTGACATGATATAAAAGGGATAAAAATCAAATATGATTCCTGTCGCAAGCAATTTAGCACAAAATATCCAGACAAAGAATTAATAAAAAACAACAATATATTTATATATTCAAGTTTCATACCTTTTTAGGTTCCTCCCTCTGATGATATGCAATAAGGACGTAAAATGTAACTTTTTGTTCTCCTCCTTTTGACATCCTTACCTTAGATTTTCAAACGAGTAAACTATCTAATCGGTCCCTGGATTTATGTGGCACTGACAGTTTGGTCCCTGGATTAATGAAATAGACGAATAAGTCCTCAAATTTGTCAAACGTTACACAAATAGGTCCTTCCGTCAACCTGAAGTTCCAAAAAACATTATGTGGCACGTTAACTGCCACGTCAATACGGGTTTAACTGAAAAAAAAATGCCAACTGGGTAAATTGCGCCACATCAGCATTATTACTAAAAAAAAAAGAAAATTCTTGTGTTGACAAATTGGTCCCTGGCTTCAATTTTATTCAAAAAAAAATTCTCACTAACCCAGACCCAAAACTAACCCTAACTGTCCTAGTCGAACCACACCCTAACCCCTCAAAACAAATCCTACAACCACACTCAAACCCCCAAACCAAAACACCACAGCACCCTAACCCCTTAATCCACACCCAAATTCTTCGAACCACTAACCAAACCAACCAAACCCAAACCATCGAACCGCACCAACGAACCCATCCACACCCAATCTCCCACACCTTCAAACCTAACCTTCTCATCCTTCGAACCCTAACCATCTCAACCTATTTCCCAAACCCTCACTTGTTAAACCCGTTCAATAAAGCCCATTTCGAAAGAGAGAGTGACAGAGTGAAGGTTGCCGGCGATTTCAGTGGATTTTCTGACGACATTGGTGAGTTTTCCTCTTTCTTCAAACTTTATGCGATTTTCACTTTAGTCCCCCTTTGCATAATTTCCTTTTGACATTTTTTGGTCCGATTTCCGAAAGATTATTAGAGTAGGGAGTAAACTGGAACGTTTGGAATTATTGTACACACATTTGTCAATTATATTTTGTGAACTTGGGACTGAAATTAATGGAACTTAAAGATTTCAGGACTAAACTGTAATTTTAGCCAGTCATCTTTATATGATTTTACACTAAATTTGTGTGTTTTGTTTTGTTTTTTTATTTATGAGACTTTATTCCTCACAGAAATGAGTTCTTCAAGAGGATCGTATTATATGGATTCTTCAAGGAGAAAGCGAAAATTTAGGACAAAGAAATTTGGCTGTGGCCGTAATGTGTTAACATTAACTTCTTAGACTGCTATAAATTATGCAAGGGACTTTTATAGATGTCCATTGTATAAAGTATTGATATCATGTGGCCTAGATTTGAGTAAATAATGTTGTCTTTATAGTGTTGAATTGTAAAGAAATGTTTGTGGGTTGAATGCAGAGTCCTATACTTACTTATGGCTTCTTGAAGTGGGTAGATGAGGATAGTAGGTCAAGTGAAGAGAAGGATGAAGTGATGATTGACTTGCTTGCTCTGAAGAAGAAATGGTGCAGAGAGTTGAAGAAGGAAAATGCAATGTATTAAGGACAATTGAGAAGGTTGAGAATAATTATTTTGCTTTTAGTTGGTGTTGTTGTCATTATGTTGGTTTGTTTGTTAAGTGTTTTGCATTAGTGCAAGTAAATGTGATGAACCAAGAATGTTGTACTGTTTGTTTATTTCTCCAATTTGACTCATGTAGTGTCAACCTTGATGGTTAATTAGATGTGTATGACTCTTGTTTTTATGGTATGAATTGGTTAATGAGCTGTTATTTGGTTTTGGTGATGGGTGAAGTTGAGATGCTAAAGTTGAGATGGTATTCTTAGAAATTGACCTATTTTTCACTATTGTACAAACAGGTCCCCGAATATTGTTAAACGTTAGTTTTTTTGTACAAAGAAGTCCCTGGAAAATGTTGACAGTTAAGAAAATGCAAAAACTAATGCCAACCAACAATTGTGCAAATAGATGACTTGTTCTGCAATATTGGACAAATAGGTCCCCGAATTATTGGCAAAGTTCATTATTTTGGACAAATAAGTCTTCGGAAAATGGTTGCAGTTTCAAAATTTTTGCAAAGTCCCTGCCTATTTTTTGCTACATTCCAGTTTTACCAAACTGATTTAGACAATTGTACACACTTATAAAATGCAACAACTAATGTCACCCAACAATTGTGTAAATTAACATGATAAGATTTAATTGTTATAAACATCCCAACAACCATAAACATCATCATAGTAGCAATGTTTTTGCAATTTCCATACATCATTGTGCAAGGAAATTGAAAAAAAATCATAAATACCTAGTACATCCAAATGAAACCCTTAACAGACATAAATCCAAAAGAAATCCATCAAGCTTGCCATTCCTAAAATTACTCATCAAGCTTGGCAAACAAAAATAAGACATCAAGTTTGACATTCAAAATATAAGTTATCAAGCTTGGCATTCTAATATTAACTCATTAAACTTCATTTCTTCAAGTCTCTTGGCCTTCTCCTTCATTGCCTTTCTCATGCCGGTGTCAGCTTGCAGATCGGTTTTCTGTGGAGTAGGAGAAATGTCAACATATTGAACAAACAACAACGAAATGACATCAAAATATTGAATGGGGCATACAGTTGTAAAACTCGGTGTCAGCATAAACTCCATAGGAGGCTGCGGTGGATCCTGAGACACGGGAGGAGATGGCTGTGAATTTTGAGATCTCTAGATTAATTGTCCGAATTAAATAATTAATTGTCTCATTTACAAATCAATAATTCAAAAATAGTAAATAATATAAATAATAATTTCATGAGTTTTCATGTGAGTGGGGGATCACATTAATCTCTCTCTCTCTCTCTCTTTCTCTCTATCACACACACATGATTTCATTACTTCTCAACACGATTTCGACGGTTCTTGTTTTTATGATTTTTACTAAAGTTATTTGTTCTTTTTTAAAATCTGTTTAAAAGAACAATTGAATAAAAAAATAATTCTTTTCATTTTTTTTTATTTTTAAGCACAAAAATCTATTTTTTTCAATAAATAAACAATTTTTTTTTCTTACAAAACAGAATCAAGATTTTAGGTTAACTATCCCGCCTTATCAAGAGGGTATGTCCCCAATTACTTTTTTACACTAACTTCCTTTGTTGTTATGTATTGCTTTGTTGTGCCATTTTTTTCCCTTTGTATATATAAAATAAATAAATAAATAAATAAAAAGGTTGAAGCAAGCTTGAAGCTCCTAAACCATCATAAATACAAAATTATACTTTCTTTTCAGCCATATGCCTTTATTGGATCTTAATAAAGTCCTATCGTTTGATAAGATGAAGCCTTGATGCATATATTATTGATTTTTGAACTAATTAAATATTCATGGGAGAAAGAAAAAATCGCAATATACAACATAACTTAATATTAGAGGTGTTTGGTAAGATTTTAAACAAATTCTTTAATCGAACTGCTCATAAATGGTTTGAAGTCATTCTTTAACAAGTAGTTAAAAATAATTTGCTTAATCACACCAAACCAACTAATAAAATAAAAGTTTGAGTGATTTAAAAGTTCATTTCTAATTTTTTTTTATTAATTAATAATAAAATTAAGAAAATAGTATTTAGAATTAGTTAGCTTGAAATGCATATGTGATCTATTCTTTAAATTGAGATTTCACAAGTAGATACTCTTGAAATAGCAAATCTGTCACAAACATTATAGTCTGCAATAACCTACACAATAATAGTTGTTGTTGCATTTCGATGATCAAGCTAGCTATAGGACTAAGATATATATATATATATATATAACGAAAAAAGATATATTGAAAGTATATACTAATAAGGAATGAAAACGTGATCTCTTTTACAAATTGAGAATTCAGGAATGTGTATATAAATATACATTTTAGTATAGATATATAATATATTCTTATAATTAACTAATAGCATGTCCATTTCATTAGGAAGTTAGCCATCCATATTGTAGTTGGTAGATACATTTAATCGTAAATTGGGCCAAATGGTTGTTACCTTCTCCCTTGCCTTTCTGAAATAAAATAAAAATTAAATTTTTTTTGTTGCTAGACCTTGCTCCAACTAATTTAGATTATTTGACTATGGTAGGAGAGTTTTTCAACAGGGGTGATTGTATTAACAATGTCAAAGACCCAAGACCTTGCTTAAGCCATATCAAGCTCTATACCACTTGGACCAACTCCTTGTTTTTAAATAAAAAATAGGGTAAATTACATTTTGATACTCTGTGGTTTCACCCTATTTCACTTTGGTACCTTGTGGTTTGAAACTTGACACTTTGGTACCTTGTGGTATTCTCCATTAACACTTTGGTACCCTTTGGAGCTATTTTTTAATTTTAACCATAACAAATTTTACAAAAATCACATATTGACCCCAAAAAATTTTCAAAAAATTATAAATAGGTCCCTGGATGCATATTATCTAGGGACTAAAATAAAAACTTCAAAAAAAAATTTGGGGTCAATATGTAATTTTTTCAAAATTTGTTATGGTTAAAATTATAAAATAACCCCAAAGGGTACAAAAGTGTTAATGGAGAATATCACAGGGTACCAAAGTGTCAAGTTTCAAACCACAGGGTACCAAAGTGAAATAGGGTCAAACTACAGGGTACCAAAGTGTAATTTACCCTAAAAAATAAATAAAAATGAGAGTTACAATAGACGATCAATCACGCAATTCATATTAAGCTAATTTGTGTGTGCAACAACGTACTGGGCTCTCTTTCTTCCTGTACAAAAGAATATACATCAATGAGACAACACATTACAATAAGGAATCAAGTAAACTAGTTTATCATTGTGCATATATACTTACTAGCTTCCTTCAATAAGAAACTGGAATGAGTGAGAGTCAGAGCATTGTATAATGTTTGGAATGTGTGTAAATCATCAGAGGTGAGTTTGCTTGTTGCATCTTTTTTGTTATGAATTTTGTTGCTGAATCTTTGAATTGCTTGGACAAAGTTCATGGCCTCATGTAATGATGATTTTAGTTTTTTGATCATCAAGATTTGATACCAAACACCAAATGACTTTAGTTTCACTCTTGCCATTTTATTCTGAAAATGGAGTTCGTCCATTTGTATATTCCATGTGGAAATAGGAGAGTTTGTTACACTTGGTGTACACAACAACTGTCATGTAGATGAAATAAATTTATAAGTAATCAAGTCAAAATAATCAGGAGATTGTTAATGAAACAAAGTTAATTTGGCAAAATAATACTATTTTTTGAAAATTTAAATCTCATCATCAAAAAGAAATTTTGGGATTTTAAAAGATTTAGATTTGCCACAAATTAGAAGCAACAATTACCTTGTAATAAGATGGAAAGGAATATTATATATATATATATATATATATTATACATACAATAATATATTTGAGCATGGAATTGAATGAAGGTGAAAGAAAATTAAAAACACCATGAAAAAAGGCAGGCAAGGTATATGATAAATCAAAGTAATTAATTAGAATAACATCCAATTAATACAATCTTCAATAAGCCTTAAAATTGGTATGCACACCCTCTCTCAAGAAAAATTAAAGAAACATTTTGAGGACGAACTTACAAACAGAGCAGGTACATGAGGATACCTTTAACTTAGGAGCAAGGCCCTAATTGACTTTTTATGAAAGTCTAAGTTTGAACCTAAGAGATCAAAGGACCCTATTGAAGGTAACCTTCAACTCCAAAAAGTCCCAAGTCCAAAAAATTAATAAAAATCTACTAACTTCAGATTGCCGAAAACATCCCTAGTAAAACTAATGCAATATTTAATTCCCTAGGAAAATGTATATTCAAAAAGTTAACAAAGTTAAATGATCTAGAAAAAAAAAAAGATACTCTCCTAAGACCTAAAATAAACAACCCATACAAATTAATAGAATAAATTGAGGGAGAAAAATGAGTACCTTTTGAGGCGAAACAAAACGAAGTAGAGGCTCTTGAGAGATGTGGAGTTTGGCTCTTTCAAGGCTTAGTGTGTGATTGGCAAAGAGGTGTGGGGATATATTTATAGAAGGGTGATGGGAGAATGCTTGTCACATTAATAATGATGAGCTAACATGAGTTTTAGGATATTTTTAAATCTAGATTTTGAAGTATAATAACGATAATAGAGGTTTAATCTCATGACTCATTGATTGTAAGGAACCTTATAACTTTATAATTGTCAATATCAAAGTTGTATAGTTGGATGTTTAACGTGATTACTGTATTAAAAAATTGACTATTCAATGATATGCATGGTTGATGTTAGAGAGAATTAAAATTTTGAAAACTAACTACTACTTTCATGTATGTTGATTGAGCGTGGGGATCACATGATCTAACACATTGAAGTGACTTTACTTTTACTCTCAATCATTGTTGTAAAAAACACAATTTAATATGTTGAAACGCATGATTCCACGTTTGTACCTAACCAAAATTGGCCACGTCTCAAAAAAATAAAAAAAAAATAGCTAAAATTGGATTAATTAGGGTGAAATCGCTTAAACTCGATCAAACTCGCAAGTTGTGACTGAGTCAACCGAGTTAAAAAATTTATTGGAATTTTGCTCAGTTACTTTCTAATCTTGTTAGCACTACATCTTCCATTACTCGTCAGTGCTGCATCCATTCTTGCACACCTTTCTTCAAAGTCTCCTGAATGTGGATTCTTCAATCTAGATCATATTTATTTCACACTTTTAATTACTCACTCTTTCTCTTTGATCTGAGCTCGTCAGAGTTATATTTTGGTAGAATTGTTTATGATGAATGTTTTAAAGATCGAGATCCTAAATCGTAAGATCGTGTAAGATCGAGATCTTGATAAAGTCTACCTTGCCATATCGCACATAGGATTAGAAAAGACTGAGATTATAGTGGGATCGCGATTTTTTGGGTAGGATCGTAAGATCCTGCCGATCTTGGTCAGATTTTGAATTTCTTTTTTCTTTCTTAGCATTTTGACAGTTTTTTAAGAAAAGACATACTATTGGGTCCCTGAATTTACACTAAGTCAACTACTCAATCACTGAATAATCAAATTACACGATTTGATCCTTGAAAATTTTCAATTATCAACTATTTGGTCCCTAAATCTGAACTAATTTTATACTTTTTGGTCCCTGAATTTGAATTAACTTTATACTTTTTGGTCCCTAAATTTGTATTAAATTTATACTATTTGGTCCCTAAATTTGACCCAGGGACAAAATCGTTGATAATTGTAATAATTTAGAGACTGATTAGTTGACTTGGTGTAAATTCAAGGATCAAATAATAGGTTTCCTTTATTTTAATATTACTAAAAAATTAATGTTATTACATTTTGAAAAAAAAAAAAGAAAAACTTGGATCTTACGGTCCTCAATCCGATCTTCCGATTCGATCTATCACGTGCCCCTTCCAATCTTTAGCAAGATCCCGATTACCTTGATTATATGGAAATGAGTTGATGATATGAGATTGTTTAGCAACTGGTCCTTGTCTTCAAATTAAATGGGTACGTCTAAATTCTAATTAAGCATATATCGATAGTTGGATGAATGATTTGACAATCTTGCTCTAAATTTTATATATTTTTATATCAAAGCTATGTAGTTTATTGTTTATAAACGATGATGAACGACAATCATGATTGATATTTTCTTTTTGATACAACTCATAATAAAATTAATAAAGGAGGGTTTTTTTTTTTGATACAACTCATAATAAAATTAATAAAGGAGGGGTTGAAATTGTAGAGGGTACTGGGGGTGTTCAGCGGTTCGGGTCAACCCGCCAACTTGTTAAAACCAACCCGACCCACAGGTTTGGGTTGGTTTGGTTTGGGCTGACGGGTTGGTTTGGTTTTAAAATTCCTAGCCCGCAGTGGTTTGGGTTGAGCAACGAGTTTCAGAATTTTGAGCCCGCTCAACCCAACCCAACCCGCTAGCTTGCCAATTATATAATTTTTATATTTTATTTAAATATATAAATAAATAATAATTAGTATAATACAAATAGCTCTTGAGGTATCATTCCCATTTAGCTTTAACACTACTTAAAGTGACTTCACCTTCAATTAAATCTTTTTTTTGTTAATCATTCAATTAATCAATTTAATCTCTTTAATTTTTATCAATTTCACTTTTTATCGAGAAGAGTATAATTAGGATTTTTACAATTTTACTTGCTAAATTCTACTGGGGACGTGAGTGTTTCTGTCTTCCTCTATTACTAATTTCACTTTATTTAGATGAGTATATATGACTTTTAATCATATCATATTATTATTGACTTATAATAATAAGAAATCTTTTTCATCAAAATTCAATACAAAAAATTAAAAGATTAAAAAAAATTATAGAGTCAAGTATATATTTTTTTTAAAAAAAATGTTTGCAAATTGGAATGGGCTAGCCCGCCAACCCGCCCAACCCAACCTACCGTAGTTTGGTTTTGGCTGAAATATTTTTTTTTCAAAAGCCAACCCAAACCAACCCGCCCTTAAAAAGTTTCAACCCAAACTAACCCGCCCTAAACCCAACCCAACCCAGCCCGCAAACACCCCTAGAGGGTACGCATATTTTTAATAGAATTCTAAGAGAGGCTATCAAAACTTTAAAATATCAATTTTAGCAATCATTCAACCATGCTTAGCTTTAGAGTTCTTCATGGAGTTCATAATTTCATGAGCTTCTATAAATTAATCAGAAGTGTTCTTACCATTTTAGAAAGCATCAAGGAGAGGGGATATAATATTGGGAAGAAGATGTTTAATACGATTAGCAATGAGTTTTGAAAGAATTTTAAAAAGGGTAGCACTTAGACCAATATAGTCTAAGATTTTTAGCTTTAGTAACAATATTATTTTTTGGAATAAGGCAGAAAAGAGTTTTACCCCAAGAAATGGGAACATATTAGTTTTTAAAAGCTTCTTGAATATGGTTAATAATGATATCTTTAGTAATATCCTAGATTTTTTTAATAAAAAAGAGCATTAAACCCATGGATCCTAATGCGACACCCATCGTAAGGTGTCAACGGATCAAATTTAATTATACTCGAGCCTCGCAAGTATAACGTAATTATATTTATTAAAATATAGTATAGATGCTAATCCAAGGTCGAATCTCTAGCGGAACTCGATGTGACGAGACTAAGAGAATTGTGATGAAGGGTTTATGAATTTGAAAATTTAGGGTTGTCACGATTCAATATATAATGAGTCAAAACAATACTTTAGAGAAAACCCTAGAGATAGACTATCACAGTTCGTTCATCATAGAGAATAGATAATTAATGTGCATTTACTTAACCAAGTTAAATGATGCATTTAGACAATCAATCAAACAATGGTGAGAAACATAAGATTAGAATCGATCACTCAACCAATAATGGATTATGAGCACGTTGTCAAAGCTCTTCAAGGCAATCTATATTATTGCAGTATTGGAACAATGAACAAACATATATATATATATCAACAATAATCCTAATTATATTTATAAGATAGATAGAACACTCTTTAGCAAACCCAAAAAGAGCAAACTTTATTAATCATGAAAGAGACAAACTCTAGAAATATCAAGTTTCATTCCCTAATAAAGTACTGATCTATAAATCTAACATATAAACAATTTCAACAATTACCTTTGAAGGAGTTGATCATACCTCGTAAATGCAACATCAACATCTGGACTCTACTACAAAACATCGCGAACTCAAGTCATATCCTTGAGGCATTCCTCAAGTATCTACCTATTTAGTTACTCATGCTCTAGGCAGAGAACTATTCTAAACTATTATAAATGTGTTTCTTGGCCGATTTCAGTTGTGGAGTGTGCTTTGAGCGTAGAATGGCGCTCTCTATTTATAGTCTCGAGTTGATATATATATATATCAACAATAATCCTAATTATATTTATAAGATAGATAGAACACTCTTTAGCAAACCCAAAAAGAGCAAACTTTATTAATCATGAAAGAGACAAACTCTAGAAATATCAAGTTTCATTCCCTAATAAAGTACTGATCTATAAATCTAACATATAAACAATTTCAACAATTACCTTTGAAGGAGTTGATCATACCTCGTAAATGCAACATCAACATCTGGACTCTACTACAAAACATCGCGAACTCAAGTCATATCCTTGAGACATTCCTCAAGTATCTACCTATTTAGTTACTCATGCTCTAGGCAGAGAACTATTCTAAACTATTATAAATGTGTTTCTTGGCCGATTTCAGTTGTGGAGTGTGCTTTGAGCGTAGAATGGCGCTCTCTATTTATAGTCTCAAGTAGTGTGCTTGGTCCGCAAGTCAACGAAAAATTTGCGCTTGGGTCGTTGCTTGCGCCGGCGGCCCAACACGGAAGCGCACTGAAATATCTGCGATATTTCGATTATATCTTCGTATCTTGAATCTTAGTCGTCCAAATTATATATTTAAGTTTCGGAATATTGTGCGCCTCGAGATTTCCCACTTGGGCTGTTGGCTCAAGTGACGGCTCAACGTAATATTGCGCTGAAGATATTTGCTGACGTCATATTCCACTCAGATACTTGCGCCGCAGGATTTACCTCCCTTGCGCAGACGGCTCATCCAACGGCACAAGAATATCTTGTGCTCAACGTGATCTTCTAGATTATTCTAAGTATTTCCCTCTTGGTTTGACCCTGTTTGGATATCTGAAACACTAAATAAACTATTAAGTAGCACTTATTTATAAAGTACCATAAATAAACGCTAATTAACCTATTTTATCCACTTTATTTCGCCACACCTTGGTGCAACCCTTAGCATATTAATTGGTCTAATTATAATATATTATTATTATAAATACATTAAAAAAAGGTCAAACAACTTGTTCACTTTTGGGTTAATCAGATCCCAAGAGCTTTATGGGGGTTAAGATTGAAAATAGTGTTTCCTTATTTTAGAATGAGAGGGGATAGACATAAGATAGACATTATTATTAGCAGAAATACTAGGGAGGTGAGGGAGAACCGGGACAGAGGAAACCACAAAATTATTTGTGTAGCTTGTTTTGAAATAATTAAAAATAATGGATCTAATCTCATGAGGACAGAAAGTAATGCTACCATTGTTGTCTTCTAAACTAGTAAATAAGTTTTTTCTCCGTCCAATGATGGTAGATCTATGAAAGAAATTTGTATTCCTATCATCAGAAATAAGCCAATAAATCCTAAATTTAGCTAACCATAGGGCTTCTTCTTGATCCATAATAGTATTTAAATTAGATTGGAGAGTTTTTTTTTTTTTTTTCCAGAAAGTGGAGTTGAGGGTTCGGATTTAAACGTAGGGTGGATTGAAGTCCTAAAAGTCATTTTTGAATAATCGTTATTTTGAGAGAAAATATTCTTAAAGATATATTTACTCCAGATAGTAATATCTTTTTGAGAAGACTAGAGTTTAGAGTAAAGAGAGAGCTAGTTATTACTCTAAGATAGTAATATTATTACTCTAAGATAAATAATAATTAAGTCAGATTCAATCAGATCCAAATTCAACCGAACAATTCCAATTCAAACTGACCAAAAATGATCAAAACCAATTACATAATCGATTGAATTGGATACAAAATGATGAAAACCGATTAGTTCAGTTCGGATGAATTTGAAAACCAAAAACCGACCACACCAAACCGAATCATATTACTATTTTTTTTTTTTTTTTTTTTTGACAAAGAATCATATTACTATTTTAATTCAATATTATATATATATATATATTAAATAAAAAATATATTTGTCTAACCCCAATGATCTCATCCATTTCCCTCTACTTGTAGCCTGCAAATCTGTCGTCATTCACCATAAAATTAAGGATGGATTAGTATATATAATTTTGATTATATTTACTGGCATATATTTAGGGGTTGACATATTTAATGGATTCCATCGTCTTTCAATTTTTTTTGAATTTTTATTAATTTTTATGATTTTTTTTATATTTTAAACTTTTATCTTAATAATTAACAAAGAAAACTGATTAACAAAATCAATTCAAACTGATTGAAATGAGTTTAAATTGGTTCGGTTGGTCTAAAATAGTTGGATTGATTGGGTGACTTTGATTATCATCCAATCCGTTCGATTCGATTGAAAAGATGTCGAAACCGTTTTGGTTTGAACATATGTATACATTCTCAACTAATGTGTAGGACAAAATTGATTCTCAATCAAAAGCAAAAATCAAATTTAACATAGGATTGGGCCATAAAAAGTGGGCTTACAAAATATTGGGCCACAAATGCTTATTCTTCAACAATTATTATTGGACCAGATTCACAAATTAAATTTGGGCCAGAGAACAAATTATATTTTGCAAATTAGTTCACATAGTAAAATAAAATTTTCGCAGTTTATAAAAATAAGGATATATAAAATTAATTAAGACAAAATTTAGTTCAAGAATCTTCCCATTTTTGATAATAGAAAACTACATTTTCTTAAATAATTTTTACAAACTAAAAAAAATAAAGATATGTACAATTAATGAAAATTAATTAAGACGAAATTTAGTTCAAGAGTTTCTTTGTTAACTTGTATTTTTGTTTGCTTTTGTTGGTGGGCCGTTTTTGTTTAGGTGAGATGGTGCGCCGTTTGATCGCCTTTAATGAAAATTTAGTTAGCAAAAATAAAAGGGCAGAAGTATTAATTTTCTCCTCAATCTTTACATCAACTGATAAATTTGTCCTGTTTTTTTTTTGTCAATCTCATCTCCAGTATTTTATATTTTAGTCCATTTCATCCTTTGACTAATTTCTTTCAATAAATTAACGACAAATTGTATCCATTTTTTCAATCTGAGTTAGGATTTAATTTTTTTTTTCTATCAATTTTAAATTACATATCATTAGCCTCATATGTTTTGTCGTTAATATTTGGATGGATTAAGAATAAAGGATAAAACTGACCAAAATGTAAAACATTGGAGACGTAATTGAGTGCCAAAAAAGGTTAGGGACGAAGTTGACAATTGGTGTAAAGATTGGGGACAAAATAAATACTTTTACCATAAAAAAAGGTCAAAGTGTACTTTTGGTCCCATAACTTTTACTCAGGTCTCAATTTGGTCTCATAACTTTTTTTTGTTGCACTTTTGGTCTCATATCTTTGCAAAAAGTTGCAGATTTGGTCCCGTATCACTTTTGGTCCCATATCTTTTGGTCAGATTGCAGAGTTGGTCTCATATCTTTGCAAAAAGTTTCACCGCCAGTCCCACTTGATCCAAATATATGAGACCAATTCTGCACCTGACCCAAATATATGAGACCAATTTTGCAACTTGACTAAAAAATATAGGACCAATCCTGTAACATGAACCAAAGGTATGTGACCAAAAATGTAACACAAGACCAAATTTGCTACTTGAATAAAAGATATGGGACCAAAACTGTAACAAAAAAAGTTATGGGACCAAATTGAGACCTTAGCCAAAGTTATGGGACCAAAAGTGTACTTTGGCCACAAAAAAAAAGTCGTAGATATTATTGGGTAGTCACATTACATGCACCACAATATCTTTTTACTTGGAGGCCCTTGTGTTGCCACTTTAATTTATTTTGAAGAATTGAAATCGAGAAATGTAACTAAAGCTAGGAGACCACAGTAATGATCAAAGGTTCGTCATTGTTCCATGAATTTATGGTCGACAATCTAAAAAAATGCAACAATAAAATTCTTATATAAGAAAAAGAGATTTCGGATGTATGGGAATTAAAAGAACCACGACAATTGTAACAGAACTTATTCCCTAAATATATTATTTTTGCATGTTTTCTAAAAGAATTATTACGAAATACGTACATGAGATTTTCTCTATTCACAAGAAACAAAACAGCATATATATTTTTTTTGATAAAAGGTAAAAGCCAAAACTCATTGATCACAAATAACATAGTCCTTACATGCTAAGAAAACAAAACTACATATTCTTAGCATGTAAAATAACGATGTGATATTCCAAAATCATCTTCTTCCTCTCTTTCTCTAACTCTCATCTTAAAGAAATTTGTGGAAAGAGTCAAGTTTGCGAGGCCATATTGCCAAGTCAACCTCTTCTTCATATCTTCTAATATTATTAGCCCGGGAGTCGGTCCAAAACAAGACCTCATCACCACCACCAACCACCAATCTCATATTCAATCTAATTGCATTTCACAATTTCCCCATCTCCCTCCAAAGAATCGAATCACCATCCTTAACCACCACCTCCTTCCTAAGATCCACATTTCTAGCATAATTCCCTCGCTGACTACACAAATTGTTAGGGTTCAATAATCACTTTCCACCCAACCTTCATAAGAAAAGTGTCATTCATATAAGATAATTTCTTTATTCCCAAACCCCCACATGCATTATCCCTACAAATGGTATCCCAATTAGCATAATGAACTTTTCTAGGCCCATTCACATGACCCCATATAAAGCCCCTTTAAATTTTCTCAATCTCAAGACAGATAGAATTTGGAATCCTAGTTGATTGCATACAGTAGTAAGGCATAGTAGAAACAACAAACTTAATTAGCTAAGGTAACCATCCCTGCCATAGATAGAGAATTCGCCTTCCAGCCAAATATTTTATTTTTAACCCTGTCCACAATCCTGCTAAAATCTCTTCAAGTCTGTCTTCCATGTATCATAGGCATACCAAGATAAATGCCAAGATCATCAGTTTCAGTAAAACTAGAAAGAGTTACATTCTAATATTATTATCTTTATTTATTTCTGATTAGATAATAATTGTTTGTTTGGAAGGAGTCCTCTCCAGATTGCCTTCAATATGTGTTAATTGTTGGATTCTGTATTTTAATTCAATGCATTCCTAGTTTTCCATTAAAAACAAATTATACTGTGGGGATCTCCGTGGGGACTATGGGGAGTCGGGGAATGGGGATGGGGAAAATCCATCCCCATGGTGGGGATCGGGGACGGGGACGGGGAGGAAAAGGATTGGTGGGGATGCCTCCCCCGTCCCCACTCTGTGCCGGTGCCATCCCTATGGTTTTTTTTAGAGAGATAAATCATTGTTTTTTCAACGCTAACTTTTTGACCTGTTTTATTGCATAACTCATTAAAACACTCCATCTTACAAGAAATCTGACCTTCAGTGGCTTTCCCAACTTAATTCAATTAATTCAATTAATTTTAAATTGGGAGGAAAATTCAATTCATTTAGAATTAATTGAATAGCTTCCCAACTTACTCTATCATAAGCCTCTTCAAGGTCAATTTTAATGGCCATGTATTAGGGGTGTACAAGGGACCCGGCCGGCCCGGCAACTTGGTGGACCCGACCCAACCCGTGGGTGTTTGGGCCGGGTTCGAGTCTAGTGTTTCTAGACCCGGCTCGGCCCGGGGTACTCTCATTTTGTAAGAAAATATTTTTTAAAACTTTTACTATACATAATTATATTTTATACTACTAAATATTTTTTTAATTGTAAGAAATACATATTTATTATTATTTTTATCAATTGTATATTAAAAATATGCATAAAATATATACTTAATCTTAATAAAATCAACATTTTCTAACAATTAAGTCAAACTAAATGTCTTTATTAATAAAAACATCATTAGATGGATCCAAAATTAATTGTTTTACCAATATATACAAGTTAAAAAAATATATAAAATGAATAAATGATGTTTTTTTTAAAAAAAATTGGCCCGGACGGACCCGACCGGACCCGTGGCCCACCCCGACCCAGGTCTGTCCCGGGTTGGGTCTCGGGCTGGCTAAAAATCTGGCCGGGCTCGGCCCGTGTAGACCCCTACCATGTATGCTTTCTTACCACTTGCCTTCCTCATACAATGCATAAACTCTTGGGCAATAATAACATTCTCTTGAATGCACCTACCCGGGACAAAGCTGGCTTGGAGAGGCGATATCCAATCAGGTAAAAGAAACCTTAATCCAGTTAACAATAATTTTTGAAATGAATTTATAAATCACATTACATAATGAAATTGGCCTAAATTGAGAAATAATCTCAGATTATCAATCTTGGGAATTAAAACAACCAAAGTTTGGTTAATATCCCCAAGAGGCAAAGACTAACTTCCCCTTTGAAAACTTTCAAAACAACATCAAACATTTTAGATTTCACAATATTCCAATTTTTCTGAAAAAATATCGCAAGAAAGCCGTCATTGCCTGAAGCCTTAGTACCTCCCATGGAAAAGAGAGCACATCTCAATTCCTCTATAGAAGGTAAATCATCCAAACTAGCCATCTTCTCGGTATTACATTGTGTAAAAACATGCCTAGCATTTTATGCACCCACGACTGAAATTTTCTTCCCTAAAAAGATTAGAGAAAAAAGTTACAGCCATGTTTTTAATCACATCACCATCATCAACCCAAGAGCCCATACTGTTTTTTAACATGCTATCTCTATTTCTTCTTCTAGAAATGGTTTTTGTATGAAAGTATCTGGTATTTCTGTCTCCTTGAATTAACCACTGACATCTAGACTTTTGTTGCCATAATATTTCTTCTTCAGAAAGAATCACATCCAGTTGCACCTGTAACTCTTTATCCAGCTTGTGTAAGAATCGATTTCTGCTATAACTTGGGTCCCTTTGGATACCATTCAGCCGACTAAGGAGTTTCCTTTTCTTTCTACCAATGTGACCAAAGGTATTATAATTCCAATCCTTTATCTTATCAATAAAAGAGGCCATATTCTCATTCCATTCGGCATTAGTATTCCAATTTCTTTCCACAAAACTAATGAACTCATCATGTGAAAACCATACAGCTTCAAACCTGAAGGTCTGTTATAAGGATGAAGAGGGGAATTCTCAAGCTTCAAGAGAAGGGGATGATGATCAGAATACACTATAGGAAGCACACTAACCGTCGCCTCCTCAAAGGTAACTCTCTAAACTTCATTGCCAATAAGTCTATCAAGTCTCTCCATAACCCTGTCATAATTTCCAATTTTAGGACCAACCCATGTGAATTTTGGCCCATATGAAGGAACATCAATAAGCCCTGAGTTGCTGACCCAATTTCTGAAAGCCCTACCGCGATTAGGATCAAAAGGAGCACCCCCACATTTTTTTAGAGGCAGCCACCACCTCATTAAAGTCACCAATAAGAGCCCAAGCCATGGTATCTGGTGACCTAACCTGTGAAAGAACATCCAAAATTGATTTCTAATGTTAGCATGTGGATTAGCATAGATAATAGTAAAGTACCACTTATAATTATTGCAATCAACATAGAGATGGATATAATTGTCATGTAAACTGTATGAATCAACAGAAATAATGTCAGGTTTCCATGCAAACCATATCCCACCCCCTACCTTGACCATCTTGACATAAAAAAATTTAAAAACTCAGATTTTTAAAAATATCATTTGCTTTAGATGGGATTACCAACCCCACGACAGATCCAGACCATACACTTCATAAAAAACCAAGTATAAAAATTAAGAATGACTAGGGTGCCGTGAAGCATCGTTCATATCAACAACCTACTGATTATCGTGTACAAGTGAACAAGGCACTATAGAATTAATAGAGTCATCAATTAAATTTAAATCAGGTGGTTCAGGTGGAAGCCCATTAAAGCTACTGGGCCTATCACAGACATTAATATGGTGAGAAGAGCTTCCTTCCTCCAACGCATTCTTTGGATTATGGACAGGAGGCTGCTTAGAAATCACAATTGCCTTGCCTTCCCTTTGGCTTGAACGTTTTCCACTGTTATTGGGCCTAGAAGGACCTCTACTTAGGCCACCCCTAAGTGGATAACGCCTAGCAATTTGGTTTGCATTAATACAATTTGTCTCATTCGGGCCCTAGTCTTCACTCAAAGTATCATTTAGTGCCATTGGGCTTGTAGCTGGGCCCACAACATTTTCAGCATCATTAAAATCTTGACTAGCATTACTCACATCCATATCACTATTAAGTCTTGCAACGGCAAGGTATCATGACTCATCCCTTGTGTCCTTCTTTTGTGTCTTGCTATTGGCTTTCCCATTCTTTTTTGGACTGTCATCCTTGCCCTCATCCTTATTATTGGCAACTTTAGGCTTCCTGAGCCTCTTTGTTGGGAATTCTAGGCGCCTAATGCAGCGGAAGCAAATATAAAATTTAAAATTTAAACGCGCCAAGTCCTAAAATTCTCGAACGGATCCGCTAGCAGAATTTAAAACCTGTTAAGATAGTGGTATACCTCACGAGTTTCAATCGGTTGGTTGTACAAGGCGTGTGCAAGGAGTCCACTCACAGCGTTCTCCCTCTGCCGGTGATTTATACGAACAGTTTGTCAGGCACCAAGGTGCTAGCCTTCTGTTCTTTTCTCCAAAAGAACAAGGGACCAATCTACAGTGACTTTGAATTCTAGAACTCCTTCTTGAATCAAATAAGGTGGAGCAAAGAAGAAAACCCCACAAGAAGTCCTTCTTGTTTTTCCTTCTCTCACAAACCCTAATTTTTGGTGGTTCAAATCGAATTTCCTAACTCCTTAGGCAAACTCGATTTTTCCTCTCTCAACTCTTGGGAGCCAAAAATTTCTCTCACTTAGAAGAGCTAGGGTTGAAGGTGGCGATTTCTCTCTCTCTTTACAAGGAGGATGAAATTCGTACAAATGAATTCTATATCTCTACCTAGGCGCCTAACCCTAGGGTTTATAATTATATTTAGAGCATTATTATAATTCTAAAATTATAATAATATGACTTCATGAATTGAATTTACAATTAAAATATTACCTTAATATTTAATTTAAATTCAAATCGCAATCTTAGGGAATCAGATGGAAGATCAAATCTTCCCTTGGGACCCACTAAGAAAGGCGCCATATGCCTCCAAATATCCTTTGGAATTTTATAAATCAAAATCATTCCTAACAATTAGGAAGTCATGATTTTCCAAAGATTCTGAGTTAAGATATTCCCTAATATCTATGATTCAAATCTTTTGATATCTATATCAAATCTTTTGAATTCAAACTCATGATTTAAATTAATAAAACAATTTTATTAATCCAAATACACAAAATGAGGCGCCACCCTCATATTAATATTGGGGAATTTTATAAATCAATAATTTCCTAACTTTTAGGAACCTTATCTGAATTATTGTTCCCTAATATTTTAATTGTAAATAATTAATCCCTATTAATCATTTAACAATTATTATATTTAAACTTGTCTCACAAATTTAAATATTTCACAACTGTAGATTATTTAAGACAAGACTTAATGTCCCAGACATTTTGCTATGTCTTAAATTGTTCCACCGGAGTGACCCACGAATTAACCCTAATTCGTGTCCCTTTAAGCGGTGTCCTGATCCTGCTCATGTGTGACCCAGCAGGCCTCACGTGAAGTTGGCAGCAAGCCATCCCTATGACTTACAAGTCGTGAGCGGACTCTAGCAAGCCATCACGACTACCCAAAACACGTGAGTTATCGTTTTTACCAAAACCGACTTAACCTTAGTACCACCTTGTCATAGACCCTATTTTCCTACGATATCTTGGTCATGGATTAGGCACAGGAAAGTCATCCATAATCCAAACCTCAACTTTCTCGATTTCCTGAGTTCGTCCCATTTACCAGCGTGGCCACGCATTTCCTTGGACAGACTCATCGAGGGCGCCAGTTAGATATCTCTCATTTAATGAGGGACAAAATCCCATTTTGGCCAATCCACATTCCTCAGCACGACAATCAACCAAACCCGTACCTAGCCCTTATGGCTACCCTGCTACAAGCAACGTTAGACTAGGCCAAAGTCTGACAACTACAACGCCGAAATAATGATGACCTCAGGTCTAAGGCATCGTGACAGGGGTACAGGAGAGGCAAGCTGATGACTAAACCCATGCAAGACTCTCCGGTCAGTCCAGCAATTTGGAACCCTTTACATAATTGCACCATGACTCTCGTTCCAGCATCTAGTGCATGCATCTCTATGCACCGAGGTCATGCTGGTCTTAGTTCATTTTCGCTCCCACGAAAACAATCGAACAGGGACAGATTTAGATTAATTATCACATAATTAATCAGGGACTGTTATCATAGTAAACATGCTAATAATATGATAACCATTAATTCATCTCCATAAATTAATCAATATGTTCAAAACATATTTATAAAATGATTGGCCCTAGGGCACAATCTCCAACACTCTTATCCTTTTTGACCACCATCCAGGCCCAAACTTAGCTTTTTCCTCTTTATCTCTAGAAACGCTTTGCATTTAGGCTTTGTCTTGCACATTACCTTCCTCGTTTAATTTTGAACATTCCTCAATAAAATGACCATACCTGCCACATTGAAAGAAAATTAAATGAATACTTTCATATTCAATCAAATACTTCTTACCATCTAATTTATATTTAGACATTAAAGGTTTAGTCAAATCAATCTCAACTCAAATCCGAGCGAAGTTGCCCTAGATTGTTTTGTGGTAGTTGTATAAATTTTAATAGTTTTGCCAATATTGTTCCCAAAACAAGTCAAAAAACTATAATCAAAGCAATCAAAAGGTAATTGAGGTAACCTGAGCCAAACAACAACATTATTAATGCAATCGGAATCCAGATTGAAATTCATAAACCATCTCCTTACAATGTGGTAACGGTCTAAAATAATCCATGGCCCTTCATAAAGCACAAAATTGAAATTATTATCGTTTGAAAATTTAATAAGATAATAATCATTTGGGAGATCAACGATTTCAAAAGAACCTTTACACGATCATAATTCAGTGACTTTTTGCTCCAGAAATTTAAACCCAACGATCTTACCAAGCAATTTTATTATTAGGGTTCTTCGAAGGGGAATCCAGATTCTTTCTCTCTTTATCTTTGTAATAGAAACAAGAAGGAAATTTTCCTGAAGGTCTTTCCCAAATCCAAAGCAATTACTGGCGTCATCATCCTTAGAGCCTTGCGGGGTAGCATTGGTATCTTGGGCCTGGGCTGTTACATACAACAGATTATCACCATTCACATTAATATTCTCGCCAGCATTTCTTGATTTGGATTGCAACAGACACGCTCTCTCTTGCCACTCTCACGCTAGATCTGCAGCATTTGGGGTTGCCACTACCCAGCGGCGGCAACCCCCGTCCTCTAGGTATGTTCTTTAGTTTCTCCTCCATTAGGGAGGTTTTGTACTTCCATTAGGGAAGTTTTTCTTCTTCCATTAGGGAAGATTTCCCCCCTTTCACTAGGAAAGGGTTTATCTTCTTGTATTTTGTTGTTTTTTCTTAGATCTGCACCGAAGCTCACCTGAAGAAGGAAACGGGTTAAGAAGATTTGTCTCTCAGAGAGAGATGAGGGGTGTGTTGCCTCTCATTTGATCTTCCAAGTTTCTTTAATTCTTTGATATTTTGTAGATCTGATTGTATAGGAGATCTGGATCTTATTTTCTGTCTTAGGTGTGTTGCCTAAGATTTTTTCTTCTTCTCCTATGCTATTGTAATCTGATCTGTAGAGCGTAAGGCTGTGTTCAAATTGTTAGATCGGTGCCTTACTTGTCTCTCAGTTGTTGTATGGCTTTGTGCCATTTTCCCATGAATGGACCAAAAAAAAAAAACAACTGCACAATACGTCGGACGTATCCTCTCCATGTTACAATCTACTTCACCAATCATATGGACATGGACTCAGGAACGCTAGAGTGACCAGAGTAGTCACTGATCCCATCCTTAATTTCTTCTTAGATCTCGCTAACATCTCCACTTCCTTCACAGTGTCTTCCTCGTCAATGTTGGATCTAGTCTTGGAGCGTTCTTGGGGAGAGACAGCCATTTCAGCAAAAATTTCGATTTGATCTTATTTGTTAATGGTTTCAACTGTGCAGAAATAAGACTTGGTTAGAGTAACCTCTAACTTAAAACTCGTCACAATTAGACCATGTTTTTATTTTTGTATATATATATATTAAATATAAAAAATTTCTACGAAAAAATATAAAAATTTAATTAATTCTTGAGAAAACGTATTATTTGATCCCTGAATTTACACTTAATTAACTAATTAATATCTAAATAATCAAAATTTACAACTCGGTCCCTGAATTATTGTAATTATCAACAATTTTATCCCTAAGTCTGATTTAGGGACCAAAACGTACAAATTCAATATAAATTCAGGGATCAAATAATATAAATTGAGTACAAATTCAACAACCAAAAAATATAAAATTAATTCAAATATAGGGATCAAATAGTTGATAATTGAAATATTTTAGAGATCAAATAATGTATTTCAATTATTCATGAACTAATTAGTTAACTCGATGAAAATTCAGGTACCAAATAGTATGTTTTCTCTTATTTTTTTTAAATATATATATATGTCTAATTTAATATTATTAAATTATTAAATATAAAAATTAGAAACTAACTGTTATAAAAAAATTATCCGTTAAAAGTTAATTGATTTTTGGAACTTGATAAATTCTTTGGATGCAAACCTTCAAATATTCACTACTCCAAAACTAATATACATAATATATTGGGGTGAAATTTAAAATAAAATAATATTACATAGGAAAAGGAAAATAGAAAAAGAGAAAGTAAAATAAAATTGCCAAATCCTAACCAAAATAAGAAAAAAAAAATCAATTTTAACATATCCTATTCAAATCTATTTGAATTTTGATATATATATATAATATATGAATGAGGGGCCTACTTCTTGTTATAATATATATATATATATATATATTCAGGTCAATAAAGATAATGAAGAATTATAATATATATATATATATATATTATTACTATATACAAGAGGGGGCCGTTAACTACACATTAGATAATAATACATTATATTTTACATATCACACAAATGATGAAAGTATGGGACCAATAATTTTTTTACCTAACCAAGAATCAATTAAATTTGAAAACAGAAAGTCACAAACCAAATTAAAAGTTATACATTTCTATATATTATTTATCTGCAATAGAGCAAATTCCTATGAAAGACATGGTATACATTAGTAGTTGGTTTTAAGTATTGAAATTTAAATTAATGAATAAAAACATGGTATACATTAATTAGTTTCTATGAAAGACGTTACACAAAATCACTCCTTTAAAGCATCAATAAGAGAATAAACAACATTCATTAAATTAATCTATAATACTGATGAAATAAACTTTTGCAGGATTGCATGTAAATATACATGTCAATCATTTGTAAAGAAAAAACATATAATAATTAATTATATATTGAAATATGGATAACACCTTTAGTGAATCCCCAAACATGAGGATGGAAATGAAAAATGAAAGTTAATAGTCAAGTAGGACAGCTACTATGTTTTCAGTTCTTGAACTTAGAGATTATATATAACTTTATGACAATCACTAAAATTGCACTTCATCTTCTCGCTTCTAATTGAATTTCCAATAAGCTTATCTTGTTTCTCTTTATACAACTTTTCCAACTGTGCATGTGTTCAAAAGCTTTATTATATATTTAGTTATTTTACAATTCATACTTGGTTAATATAATACTTTAGCCATTTATTAATTATGGCATTTTAAAAAGGATGCAACAGAGAATAATAATAATAATATCATATTAGCAGGATCATTGCCTCTTCCATGGTCTATTAGACTTAAAATTGAGTTTGGCGCTGCAAAGGGGCTTGCATTTCTACATGAAGAAGCTGACAGGCCCGTCATATTTCGGGACTTCAAAACTTCTAATATCCTTTTGGTGTATCAAGCTCAACCTCCAACAGCATCACAAATGTCTCTCCCGGGTGCATATATTGCAATGATTATTGTACTACAAAACAATACCAATACACAATATTATTTGGATTATATGATCTATATATATATAAAATAAAACGACATTTATAAATGTTTAGTCTCACAAACCTATTTATGTATGGAACATGAGTTTTCTTGTTGCATCTTTCTTCAAATTTGAGTTTTGTTGTTGCATCTTTGAAATTGTTCCGACAAAAATCATAGCTTCAAGTATTAATGATTTTTTATCATCAAACAAATCATCATTTGACTTTAATTTGACTCTTGCTTTTTTATTCTCAAAATAAAATTCATCCATTTCAATATTCCAAGTGGTAGTGGAAGAGTTTGCTTTTGCACTTTGTTCCTACAACATCTGCCATGAGGATAAATGATATTTATAAGTGTTGAACTCAATATAATCACATGAACTACTAATAAAACAAATTTAATTTGACAAAATACTTGATGACAATTGAAATGAGACCAGTTATATGAAAATTTAGGCATTTAAAAAATATATATTTAAAATAATTTAATTTGTCACAAATTGAAATTAAGATGATTAAGCATGATTCAGATTAAAGGAGAAAGACATTGAAAAAGAAGAAAAGATATATGATAAATCAATATGATCAAATTAGAGTAAAAAAAAAATTAATCTCAAACAAATATGAAACACATTGATGCTATTTGTAGGTAATTCAAGACCCAAAGATGAATTTAAATTGAGTGTCACTTGCTTCCAAAAACAAAATATATTTACAAAAACTAGTCTTTGAAAGTATAAATGGGTTCAGAAATTTATTTGATTTCTAAGAAAAATATTATACACTCTAAAATATCTCTGAAAAATAATGTTACTCTAAACTAATTATAGAAATCAAAGTGACCCGAATTAAACTTTATTTAAACTCATCATTTAATTTAAAATAAAAGCAAAAGACAGCGAATGCAATATAAAATTGTACAAAGAATAACTTGACATCTTAGGGTCACATTGATAAGGAAAATGGATTCCATTCATTCCTTGAACTCACCAATAGGAATTTTATAAAAGAATTAGTAGAAAAGGATATAATGAAGATGACCATTCGAACAAAAATAAAGAGCATATTGACCATTTTCCACATGAGAATAGCCTTTGACTTGGGAATACTAGCTACCCTAAGTCTCAAATAATCAAAGAGTCCCAGAGAAGGTTACATGGAACTCTAAAAAATCGTGTGTCTATAAATAGAAAAAGAAAAAGAAAAAGAAAAAAATTGACTAAGCTTAAAATACCAAAAATATCGCTAAAAAAACTAAGGCAATAAATTAGTCCTTAGGAAAATCTAAATTCTAAAAAGATAAAAAATTTAAATAATAGGAAAGATTAGGATACTATCGACCTAAAATGAAATAAATCTAATGCAACATAAAAAGAAAACATAAACAAAAATCATAAAATAAAAATAAATAAAATGAAAATAATGAATAAAATAAACTAAGTGAGAAATCTTACCCTTGAGGCAAAACAACATTAAATAAGGAATAGCTGGTGGCTCCTTAGAGAAGGTGAATTTGAGCTCTTCCAAAACTAGTTAATGTGTGTTGTGAAGAGGAGTGTGACTCTATTTATAAATAGGTTGTGAAGGAGTACTTACAAATACAAGCGATGTGGGACTCACATATATAATTCTATGTATAGTAATGATTAGGACATCATATAATGTCACATTATTCACAAGTTATCATGAGTTCACTATATTTTCTAGCTCAAATTGTGATGTTGAATGTTTTGCAGTGAATAGTTTGTTACAAACTGATAAAATTAAAAATTTCTTGTAATGACGGCACATGCCTATGCATCATACATGTGATCTCACCTGGATTATAAGGTGACTTCAATCAAAAATCTTTTTATTTTTATTATCTATATATTAGATGTCTCACGTGAATAGTTATTAGAAACGAATCATTCAACCTCTCACAATAATGATTGTGGTTAGATCTCATGAACTCACATTGATCACAAGTCATCTTAAATTTTATAATGTCCATATCAATGTTGTGCACATGCATATTTTTACTGTGAATTATATTAACAATTGACTATTTAACGTTATGCAATGATGATTGGGACATCGTATGATGTCACATTATTCACGAGTTATAGAGAGTTTCACAATTATTTTAAATCCCAATTTTAATGTAAAATGTTTCGTTTGAGTAGTTTGTTATAAAGTAATTAAATTAAAAATTCGGGTAACCATGACACATGCCTGGATAATGTGGTCTCATTGATTATGAGGTAACTTCAATTTCCTTCCTTTCTGTTTTTTTTTTTTATCCATATATTGGATATCTCATGTGAATAGTTGTTAGAAACGATCATTCAACTTCATGCAATAACGATTGAGGCTGGAACTCATGAACTCACATTGATCACGAGTCATCATAAATTTTAGTAGGCCAAAGTCCTATTTAAGTCCCCCAGTTATGCTCCTTGTTCCAAATAGGTCCCCCAATTATTTTTTGTTCCATATTGGTCCCCCAGTTATGCAAAACTTGAAAAAGTTGGTCCCTCTAACATTTTCCATCCATTTTTCCGTTAAAAAAAGAGGAAAACTAAACTTTCATCCCCAAAAGTTTTATTTTCTTATATTAAGGTCCTTTTCTTTTTATAATAGGCTCAAAACATAAGAAAATGAAGTAAATTAAGACTTTAAGTGAATTTACCCAAAAACACAAAATCAATTTCTCTCTCTCTCTCTCTCTCTCTCTCTCTCTCTCTCTCTCTCTCTCTCT
>QANZ01020271.1:66085-81024 GCA_003254925.1 Chamaecrista fasciculata
ATGGTGTTCAGTTCCTGCTCGTGTGTGACCCAGCAGGCCCCACGTGAAGTTGGCAGTAGGGCATCCCCATGACCTACAAGTTGTGAGTTATCGTTTGTAACCAAAAACGGCTTAACCTCAGTACCTCCGTGTCAGAGATCCGATTGTCCTACGATATCTTGGTCATGGACTAGGCACAGGTATGTCATCCATAATCCAAACCACAACTTTCTCGATTCCCTGAGTAAGTCCCAATTCTTGAGTGGCCACTTCTTTTCCTTGACAGACTCATCGAGGGCGCCAGTTAGATATCTCTCATCTAATGAGGGACAAAATCCCATTTTGGCCAATCCACATTCCACAGCAATGCAATCAACCAAACCCGTACTCAGCCCGTATAACTACCCTGTTACGGGCAGCGTTAGACTAAGCCAAAGACTGACAACTGCAACGCAGTTGCTGTGGAATGTGGATTGGCCAAAATGGCTTATACGGGCAGCGTTAGACTAAGCCAAAGACTGACAACTGCAACGCCGGAATAGTCATTGACCTGAGGTCAAAGGCATCGCTACAGGCGTACTAGGAGAGACAAGCTGATGACTAAACCCTTGCAGGACTCTCCGGGTCAGTCCAGCAATTCGTAACCACCTTACGTAATTGCACCATGACTCTCGTCCCAGCATCTAGTGCGTGCATCTCATGCACCGAGGTCATGCTGGTCTTAGTTCATTTTTGTTCCCACAAAAATAATCGACCAGGGACAAGTTTAGATTAATTATCTCATAATTAATCATGGATGTTATCATAGTAAACATGCTAATAATATGACAACACATTAATTTATCTTCCATAAATTAATAATATGTTCACAACATATTTAACATAAAAACGATTGGCCCTAGGGCACAATCTCCAACATATATATATATTCTATTATCATTTTTCATTTGGTTAACAATTTATATCTTAATAATGTATTATTTTATTTCTTTCAGCCTTTTCATCTATCTTTATATGATCTCTTGTTTGAGTATAAGTCATGTATCCATCATATTGTACATTATACGATCAAATATCTTGTTGAATTATATCAAGCTTTCTTGAAGGAAAGTAAAATATGATGGAGGAAAAAGGAAATATAATATCGGACATGTGATCGTATGCTCCAGAAGAGTCCTCCATCTTGTACTATATTTGTATTAGTACAATTAAAACATATGCTGTAATGGACCAGAAATTCATTAACATATGTTGTAATGAACTAGAGGTTCCTTAATTTAAAGGAGTAATGAATCAGAAGTTCAATAATTTAAAGGATACGTTTATAATTTTGTATGACCGGTTAGACCATCCCGGTTTACAATAATGCGAACTCAAATTAATGCCCATAAAAGAACCAAAGGTTTCTTGTATATAATGAGTTCTTATGCTGCATGTTCTTAAAGAAAATTGGTTTTAAGACCATTACCAGCAAAAGTTGGAATTAGATCCCTTGGAATTCTTGAACGCGTTCATAGAAAAATTGTGGACCTGAAGTGCCACTTTGTGGACATGTCGATCAACTTTGTTCAAATAAAAAGATTGAGCTCAAGTTTTGGATTATTCTATTAAGAATATTTGATAATGCTGGTGAATTTATATGCCAAATTTTAGAGGGCTATTATATGCTAGTTGGGATAAATGTGGTACATCATGTTGTTTATGTCCACAAGGTAAATGGTCTTTATGAATAATTAAATGCATGATGAGAACATATCAATTTATATGATGCAGCGCTTGTACGCATTAAATTAACAACGTATCGTAAATTCTCTCCTATGCTATTGGCTTTGGGTTAGGAGTCGAATATTTTTCATTTATGAATTCTTTTGGGTGCTGGATTTATATTGCTCCACCATGTGAATCTGAATGGGCCCCACTGAAAATTGAGAATATAAGTTGGGTATGGATCCCGCTCAATTATTAAATATTTTAAACTCCTGAAGGGAGATAGTTCATGTCATGATTTGTCAATGAAATTAATTTTTCAGCATTAGGGAGAGAAAGAAAATCGCTAGAAAAATAAATCACAAGGAATGCATGATTATTACATTAATTTAATACTCATGTGAACTTGAACTTCAATGAATAATTTGAAGGATATTGCAAATAAATTGCAAAATGCATATTCCAGCTAGAAATGACAAAGTTAGATATTCCAGCTAGAAATGCTCCAATATATATTGAAGTCCCTGAAGGGACTAATCGGTTCCAGAGATAAGAATCCTCAAAAATAAAAGGAGCATCTGCAAAACATGGTTGAATCGAGGAAATATATGTAGGCATAATGAATGAAAAATCTCCAGAAGAGATTCAGGTGCCTGAAAGTGAAGAAAATAATGAGATCTCAATATGTTTATTATTGCCAAAGTATGGAACCGACATGAAGATATTGTCGACAAAGTATTTACATTAAATGTAGCGCTACAAATTACAAATTATAAAACATTGAGGATCATGAAAAACATTTCGTCGAAGAGTGTCGACGTTAGAAATTGGCCAAATTGAAAAGAAAGGATCCAAGATGAGTAAAACTCACTCGAGAAATGTGGAAATTTTTGGACTTGAAGTCCACAGACATAATGGTGTACAACCAGCATGATGGTGTACAACCAGTTGTTTATAAATAAGTCTTTGTGCGAAAAGAAACGAGCGAATTGAAATTTTGAGATACAAAGACTAGAAACTTATTTTAAGGAGTTTAATTCTCCAGTGGTGGATGCAATTAATTTTTGAATATATGATCTTCCTGTTTATAAAAGACTTTGATGTCAGAATATTTGAAGGTATGAAGTTAGTGGGGTACAAATGAGTTTATGAGTAAAATCGTAATGAAAATGAAAGGCTAAAGTCGTAAGATATAAACTCAAAGGTCTCACATTGAATATGTAAAGACATATTCTCTGGAGATGGATGCAATCCCGAAGATGGATGCGACCCCCTTCAAATATTTTAGTAGTCTCGCATTGTATGAAAAACTTGATATGCATCTAATGATTATGGTTATAGTACATTCATATGGCTTATTGGACAATGAAATTTTTATGAAAATCCCTAAAGGATTATAAGAAGCATGTCAGATGTCTTGTTTAATAAAGATGAATAAAATTCTACATGGGTTTGAAAAAACCTGGACATATGTGGTACAATTGTCTCAAGAAATATTATTTAAAAGATATCAAAATGTGTAAAATATTGTGTATATTTATTATTGTTGGAACTTCTGAAGAGTTCAAAACATAGTAAAATATTGCTAGTTTTGCAAGAAAGATTTTGCAAAGATAAAATTTTGTCTCATCTTACATATTAAGCATATTATAATAGTGAGATTATTACTCATATTATTTACAAAGTGTATTAAGATGGTTTCACATGGATAAGGTTCATGGACTTGGTGCATCCATGATGGTTAGATAAATCATTTGAAATGATAAAGTATCCTTTTAACCTCAAATGAAGATGAAATTTTTTGGTCCTGTAGTACCATATCTTAATATTATAAGAGGATTAATGTTTTCTGTATACTTGCTAGCGAAATATAGTTCTGCATTAATCAGAAGACATTGACAAGGAATGAAAAATATTTTAAATATAAAGGTTTATTTTATTTAAATAAATTTAGTTCACCATTCCTTGATGACGTAGATGCTAGCTGATTATTTAATCTTCAGAGACAAAGCATAAGACAAATTAAGAATGTGTTTAAATGAGATTACTAATTCAATACATCTAGAAGATGTGTAATTTGTTTTTTCAGGGAAATGTGTCAACCTTATTGTATGAAGATTATATGACTTGTATAGCAAGACGACATAACAGTTCAACAAGTTCGGTCAAGTGATAATTTAGCAGATTTTTATGGAGGCATTGCCAATTGTAGCATTTGAGAACTTAGTTTATCAAATTGGAATGCGCCAATTAAAAGACCATTAGTGATGTTATGATGAGGGGGAGATACGCGCTGTACTCTTTGTCCATTCGCCATGGTTTTGTCCCACTGGGTTTTCCTGGCAAGGTTTTTAATGAGGTAGCTTGTAATGCGTATCAATAAATTGTGAACATTCAAGTGGGAGTGTTATGAATAATAATGGTTGTGAATATCGACAATGGACTTTTAATATTCTCCGTGTATAGAAGTTTGAAGTTTTCTCTGTAATCGTGTTTATCATCTTTAGTTTCCCGTGTACATTAATATGGGTCTATCCCTTCATTATTTGTATTGAATTAGACACACCCCTCCTTTCATATCCTTTAGCCTATAAATAGAGGTTTTAGGTGTTGATGTAAAGTTGATGATATCAGTTGAATGAAAGAATCACTCTCTCCTCCTAATTTTCTCTCTATTTTGAATATCCTTATTTCTTATATTTTATAACAAATATGGGAATTTCGAAAATTTTGCCTTAGTTTTGCAAAGTTTCCAAATATAAGCATGCTAGACAAAAATTAATACTCAAAGCAATATGTGTCCAGACTTTCAGAATATGCAAGATAAAGCATTAATTAAGCAAAAATTAATTTCATGGGCCAAGGATATAATCAAATTCAGATTTTGTTCAAATAGGTCTGGAAAAACTTTGTGCTTTCTCAAAACACTTTGAGCCTCAATATTTTAGAAATAGATATATATGGTCTTGATCCGAAAATGTTTATTGGGCCAGCAAACTATTAGAAAATGCAGAATAATCCTTGAGACTGAAAAATGAAAATATGATTAATTAATCCAAAAATTAATTATAACAAAATTTAGTCCAACAACAACTAGCTATCTTGGTCTTCCCCTAAAACCTCCTTATAAGAACAATGTTTTTAATTTTATTATTGATTATTGATAATATGACTAAAAAACTTCAAGGATGGTGAAACTAAGGTCACCTCGTCATCAATATGTGACCTCTTCAGATTATGATTGTAGTTACCTAGCTCATAATCAATGAAAGATTATGAGATCTACAAGTCAATGTCATTATTATACGAATTTGTATGATTAGTTTATAACAAAGAACTCTATGAAATATCCAACTTTACAACATAGACTTTAATAAATGTAGTAAAAGATATGTCACATGTTGTTTTTACATAAAAATTGTAAACTTGATTAGTCCCACATCGCTCACAGTTACAAGTACTCCCCTACCATCCATCTATTAATAGATTTTTGTTTCTCTTCTCGCAACATATAGTAAGCCTTAGAAGAGTTAAATCTACCATCTCTCAAGATCGAGCTTCTAACTTATTCCGTGTTGTCTCGCATCAAGAGGTAAGGCTCCTTTTTCTCCTGGGTTGTTTTATTTTATTTTTTAAATTTTTTGTTGAATTTAATTTTATTTATTAGTTTTTATGGTTTGTCTCTACTTTCTTTCTATGCTAAATCTTTTTATTATTTCATTGCTTTTGATTTTTGTTTAATTTAAGTTTAATAATTTTAATAAAAGTTTTGGCAATATACTTATTGATTTCTATAATTAGTTTAGGGTAACTTTCCATTTGAGATGATTTTTGCGGTGTTTTAGACTTTTCTTATAAATAAAATAGATTAAGCCCGAAATCGGATCCTCAGAATTCATTGTCTCTGGAGTTCTCTGTAATTACAACATTTCTGGCCGCCCGATTTGATCTCCTCCATCACGATTTTGACACGTGGTTACTTGGTTTTCTAATGAAATGCGGTGTTTTGGATGTTTGTGAATACAAATTTAACTTCAGAGAAATTTAGGGAGCGTTTGATTACAAGTGATCTGTGTCCATTAAGACCATCTATGCCTTTGAAAAGCCAATTTTTTAAAATAAGTCTTGTAGACCATTTTTTTTATTTTTAAAATAAAAAATTAAACTTTTTATTTCTCTAAAAAATTTGATGATAAATCCAATTTTTTTTTCTTCAAAACTATTTCATACTAACTTTTTTTTTGTTATCAACCATGAAGCTTAATTTAAATTCAGATACATGACTTTAATTACATATAGCTATAGCATCAATGATATGATTGAAAACTACTACTAGTAGCGAGAGTGTCATATTAAATTTATAAATTTCGACAAGGTAGAAATTCAATTAGTATATCAATGTGTTTTCATAATTGATTGAGATGTTTGTTAATATGATTTTATTATAATTTAGTTTTACCTCTGATTTTTTGTCTTTAATTTCTCCTTCAATCATTTCAATTCATGCTAAACACTATTAATGTATTTATAATATTAGATTCCTTTCGTCCTTTTACAAGGTAAATTATGCTTTTACGTTGTGACAAACAAAAATTGTTGTTTAAAGATGAGATTTAAATGGTCATCATGTAGTATTATTTTGTCAAATTAAATTTTTGATGACTTGTAAATATCATTTATCCTCGTGATAGATGTTGCCTAAACAAATGTGAAACAAAGTCTTCAACTTCCATTTGGAACATTGAAATGGACATTTTTTTTTGGTAAAAAGAGAAATTTATTAAAAGCAAATGCAGGAAATACAGTGCATTAGGTCCTCAGGCTATCGAAGCCATGAAGAAAGAATAGGTTTTGCTACAAATTCTTACCATGCTGGAACCAACAAGATTTTTGTGTCTTGGTATACAAATTCTTACCTTTGTCCAAACAACCTCAAAGATGCAACAACAAAACTCAAACAAGGTATTTCTCTTGCTTAAATATTCTATTGATTTGTTTTATTGCCTTTTTTTTTTATGATTTTTGTGTCTTGATATATATATATATATATAATTGACAAAATGATCTTTGATAATTCCACAACAACCATGAAGTCATTACTGGTCAAACCATCTGTATTAACCTAAAGAAAATTTTTTTGGCTTGTCTTAGAAGATAGTAGATGTTAAGAAAAAGTTGGGAGTATGACCAGAAAGAGAAGCAAACTTGTCAAGGGTATTTTTAATGGTTCTACAACTTTTATTATTGGGCCTAGCAAATAGAATAATGTTGTCAGTGAAAAGGAGATTGGAATAATTAAGGTGTACGAGATTTTTTGAAAAATAAATGGTTTTGATTCTTATTAGAAACTTTATCATCATTAATGATGGATGAGAAATTCCATAGCAAGGATGAAAATAAAAGTAGAAACGGGTTCACTTGTTTGATAGTGATACTCTTAAGGGGTTTTAAAGGAAGCTTGCTTTAAAACTTCTATGATAAAGACCAAGAAATACTATCAAAAGTTTTTTCAATATCAATTTTAATCAATATATAACCCATTTTAGATTTAGATTTATACATCGAATGTTGAATTTCAATGGAGAAAAGGTAGGCACTATGTTTACCTTTTTGAAAGTTGCCTTGAGTCTTAGAGATAAGATTAGGAATGAGCGGTTTAATCCTATTAGTTATGAATTTGGAAAGAATTTTATAATGAGTAGAACAAAGGTCAATAGGCTTAAAGTTCTAAGGATGAGTAATTGCATGAGTTTTAGGAATTAAGAAAAGTAGGGTTGCGCCCCAAGAAGAGGAGATTTTCCAAGTGGAAAGATATTTTTGAAAAGTGAAATGATTTGTTGCTTTATTTTATTTCAAGAATTTTGAACAAAAAAAGGCATCATCCCAAAGGGATGGAGGCTATCAAGACAACATTTAATCTCGAATTTAGTGGGAATAGAAGAGAGTCAAATGTGATCATAACTATCAATGTTAGAGAGAGTGGAAATAACAACATTATGATCAATATCAATAAGATTCTCGGTCTAAGAATTTTTAAAATAATTTGTTATAGTGAAGGCAATCTCTAAATGGTCTGATAGTGAATGCAATCACATTGATGGTTAGCAATAGAAGAATGTATTCACACTGTTAGTTGGAAGTTAATTTCTACTTAATAGTTAGTTATAATTTCAGTTATAAGTTCTGATTATGTATTATTAGACTTAATTACCCAAGGCTTATCCAACTATTTGGTTTGAGGAGCAGTCGTAGCTAGCGAGATGGGTGGCTTAATGACATTATCTCATACAAAATGCTATCAAGATTATGATCTTACAATCTTGCAAGCATTTTCCTTTCTCAATTTTAAGCATGATCTTTTTGGTAAGATCTTGGTAGAATCGTGATTTTGTAAGTAAGATTGTAAGATCATAAATAGAATCATAGAACATAAAACTTTTATGATTAATAGATGATGAAGACAAAGGTGAAAAGTAAAAGATAAAATATTTGAAGTTTAGCATACTGTGTATGATTATTAGTTATTTGTTTTGTGATTAAACATTATGTGTCGACATTTAAAATATATTTATTACTTTATATATAAATATATACACATATATGTTCTTTGTTGAAAGTGATAGGATCTTATGATTCAATCTGTTTTATACCCTTTCTCATCCTAACCAAGATCTCAATCTTGACAGCATGTCTCATTCCTCATCGTTGATTTCTTAACTATGAGATCCATCATGAGAAGCTGACCATCAAGTCGTGGTGGAAGTGTGAAGAATTACTTCACATTAGAGTGAGACATTTGAGATGCCGTTGGATGTTGAGCTTGAGATGCCATTGGAGCTTGAGCTGGAGACGCCGAAGCTTTCTAAATTTTATTTTAGTGGGAAATTGGATTAACACTCCATAGAGATATCTATTCCACTCATGCAAGTCCAAAATCAGAAAGCTTTGCATTATATTCCGCATCCAATAGGATATTAGATGTTTTAATGTCCCGAAATATGATAGGCCTCTCAACTTCTTCATGTAGAAATGCAAGTCCCTCTGCAGTGCCAAACACAATTTTAAGTCTAATGGACCATGGAAAGGGCAATGATCCTACTAATACATTATTATTATTTTTATCATTCTTTATTGCATCATTTTTAAAATGCCATGATTAATAAATGGCTAAAGTATTATACTAACCAAGTATGAATTATAAAATAAAAAAATATATAATAAAGCTTTTGAACACATGCATAGTTGAAGATGCATTAAGTAAAGCCGTATAAAGAGAAATAGGAGGAGGGAGCTTATTGGAAATTCAATTAAAAGTGAGAAGATGAAGTGCAATATTAGTGATTGTCATAAATTTATGTATAATTTCATAGGGGTGATAAAAATATATCGATACCTAGTCGATATACTATAAATTTTTTTATTTGAATCAAAGTTCGTCAAATTAAAATTTAATTGATCCAAACATAAAGATTTATTTGACCCTACATTGTTGCTTTGGTAATCCACATTTCTTCATATTTATTTTCAGTTAATAATATTTTAGTGAAACTTTACCAACGTTATCTTCATTCTAACTTTGGCTGATCCCAATTCGCCTAACTTGTATCTTACCTATAATGCATGTATTTATTTTGACATAAAACTTCATATTCGTAAACTTTATGTACTGAGAAAAGTATAATTTGTAAAGATAAAATATTAGACATTTTATTCATATTGGAGTAAATAATTTAAGAGTAAATTGCAGTTTGGTACCCTGTGGTTAGGGGCGATTCCACTTTGGTACCCTGAAAGAAAATTTTTTGCATTTTGGTGCCCTGTGGTTTGCTCCGTAACCACTTTGGTACCCTGTGATTATTTTCTATTAGGATTTAACGGCAAATGTACGTTAAAATGTCAAAAATCTCCCAACAAGTCTTCTCTTATGCGTTTAAGTCCTTTCCCTTTACTAAAAGGGATCAAAACATAAAGAATTAATTATAAAAGGGTCTTTAGAATTCAAATATTACAGAATTTTCTCTTTTTCATAAGATTTCTTTTGAATAGGTCCTGATTTAATTACACTTTAATCCCAAAAGTTTATGATCTTTATCAAAATAGTCCTTAGAACCTGAAAAGACAAATGAGCATCTATGATTTATCAAAAAAATCCCCATATTCAACTACAATTTTCATTCAAATACACTACAAACAAATCAAAACCCCCAAATTTTTCCAAAATCAAGTCCCACAAATCAAAACCCTCTCAACAACAAAATCAATATCATAAACAACCAATTTCTTCAGACCCTAAGGAATCAAAATTCAAAACTAAGGAATTCAATTAATTTCAAGAAACTCAGACAACAGTGACTCCGCCTAAATCTGATCATTATTATTCTCCTCTTGAAGAACCTCAGCCTGTTGGGTAACAGAAACCGGCAGAGATTTAGATCTGGCAGGCAACTGAGACGACTTCCAGATCATTGCTGTCGTAGCACCGACAAGAATCGCAGCTCCGGCATAGCTTTTGAGCTTTTGAGCAATGTCGCCGTTTCCGCTGCCACTGGGAGAATAAGCCCTAATTCGAATCCAAGAAGTATGGGAATTTGGGAGTGCAAATTGAAGAGTGTGAGAAGAAGGAGAGTTGTTGTTAGAAGTGAAATTGCGAGAGAAAAGAAAAGATGATGCAGTGGTGAAGGTTGAAGTCATGGCAGAGTTAGGGTTTATGGTGGGAGGAGAAAACGAAGTGAATTTTTGGGAATTGTGAAATGGGAGTGAAGCTATGAGAGAGGGTTAGGTTGACTTTTGGGGTTTAAAGTTTAAACTAGGTATGAAGTTTTGTTTTTTCTAGAGTTTGTTTGTGGGAAGGTAACCAAATTAATTGAATTTCTTAGTTTTGAATTTTGATTCCTTAGGGTCTGAAGAAATTGGTTGTTAATGATGTTGATTTTGTTGTTGAGAGGGTTTTTGATTTGAGGAGCTTGATTTTGGAAAAATTTGGGGGTTTTTATTTGTTTGTAGTGTACTTGAATGAAAATTGTAGTTGAATATAGTTTTTTTGATAAATCATAGATGCTCATTTGTCTTTTGAGGTTCTAAGGACTATTTTGATAAAGATCATAAACTTTTGGGATTAAAGTGTAATTAAATCAAGACCTATTCAAAAGAATTCTTATGAAAAGGAGAAAATTCTATAATATTAGAATTCTAAAGCCCCTTTTATAATTAATTCTTTATGTTTTAATCCCTTTTAGTAAAGGGAAAGGACTTAAACGCATAAGAGAAGACTTGTTGGGAGATTTTTGACATTTTAACGTACATTTGCCATTAAATCCTAACAGAAAATAATCACAGGGTACCAAAGTGGTAACGGAGCAAACCACGGGGCACCAAACTGAAAAAATTTTTCTTTTAAGGTACCAAAGTGGAACCGCCTCTAACCACAGGGTGCCAAACTGCAATTTACCCATAATTTAATACCGAATGTTAGTATTCTAAATTTGATTGTGATTGTCGTTCATCATCGTTTATAAACAATAAACTACCTTACTTTCATATAAAACAATATATAAAAATGAGAGCAAGGTTGTCAATCATTCACCCAACTATCCATATATGGTTAGAATTAGACTTAGGCATTTAATTTGAAGATAAGGACTAGCTGCCAAAAAATCTCATCATCATCTCATTTCCATATAATTACTACTTTAAAACATTCATCATAAACAATTCTAGCAAAATACAGCCTGGTGAGCTCAGATCAAAGAGAAAGAGTGAGTAAAGGTGTGAAACAAATTTGATCTAGATGCTACATAAGTGAGTAATTTAAAATGCAATGCCAAAATTTGATTTTAAAAATTCATGATAAAAGTCGGTTTTGGAAATTTTTTGTTTTGATTTTAATCATGAAGTTGAAACTTATTTCATTTTTCTTTCATTTTTTAAAATTTTTGCATATTTAATTTTGAGAAAAGATAACAATGAGTTGAGAAAAGAGGATAAAAGAAGAAGGGTAAATTACACTTTGATACCCTGAGGTATGGACTGATTTCATTTTGGTTCCTGTTCTTTTAAAAGTGACACTTTGGTACCTTGTTCTTTACACAGTTAACACTTAGGTACCCAATTTTTATTTTCTGTTAACTCTTAATGGAAAAGTGGCACTTGAAGCTCACATGTGTACTAAAAACACCCGAACCACCATCCTACACTCACATTTGAAGATTCAAACACCAAAATACATTAATCCACTGCCTTCTCTCCAAAATTATCATCCAAAAACTCATTCTTCCTCTCTCTTAACATCAATATACATCCATATCTCTCCCTCACAAAGAATACATAGACTTATCATTAGATTCTTCGTTTCTGCATTCCCTTTTATATAACCCCTGAAACAATCACCACAAGAAGAATAATGCATCCATCAGTTGTGCAAACAAATGTCTCAAAAAATTTCCTTTGAACTCAAAGACAACATACATGAAATTCTTTTCAACACTCTCCCAATGAATATTGAAGAACACTCTGAACACACCACCGTCAATGGAGAAAAGAAAACCTCATGTACGTAGTTCCTCACATGATTACAACTCCATTTCACCACAAAAACCCAAATTAAATCACAACTCAATCTTGCTGTGGTCTGCGATAGCATCCCCTGTTGGAATTTTTGTGTGGATTAGCATTAATCTATTGTAAGATTAATATTTGTATTTACTGATAAGTAATTAATTTATAGTAAGTCTGAATAAGAATGGATTTGGTTCATATTACTTGTGGTAATCCGTGATGGGTTGGATTATCCACAAGCCTTCCAAGACCAGGCAAAGAACCTCAACTCACGTCCAAAGAGTATTAGCAATTATCCCATTAAGTTGTTAATGTTTACAAAGAGCCAATTTATAATGGAGACTATTTTGTTAACTATTTGATTATATTAATAATCTATCTTTTTTGGACTAAAATATGATGTTGTATTTATTCAGGAGTAGTTTTGTTATTTTACAATAACTAAGGGGACCCTTTTGCAATTTTACCCAAAACATGAAAAATTTTGGTTTGTTTTTAGACAAACCGAGAAAGTGGGTTTTTGGATGATAGGGGGTTGTTCCTTTTGTTCTCCTCCTGACATAAAACTCTTGTCTCCACTCTACATTTTGTTTTTTTGGCTCTCTGTGCTTGGCTTTGGAACTCTTTGGATAAGTGGGTTGTTCTTATCCTTGCCCTTCATTCTTCTCCATGACAACACCACCAAGTAAGTTTGATGATCTCCCATTTATTTTCAGCAATTGGTATCAGAGCCTCAAATTTTTCCGAAACTCAAGCTCGTTAGCCATTTCCGAATCTCCAGAAAAAGAGATGTTTTCCCAAAATTTCTTAGCTCAAAATGATCCCCAATGGCCGAACATGAGAATGCATAAACTCATTTGTCAAAACGACATCAAACAAAGCTGGATCTGGGACTCTAAAAAACTGAAAAATGCAAGATAAAAAGCTTTTCGATTTTCAGCTCAAACAAACTCCAATCCAACAATTTCAACATGTTATGTGTTCATAATAACAAGATGAACAAAGTCCAAATAACGATTTTCGAAAACAATCAAGAATCAACAAATTCAGGGACCAAAGTGCACAAAACGAAAATCTTTGTATGAACAGAAAATAACATGTTTCAACTCCAAAAACATCAAAAATTTTCCAGCGGGTTGACCGCCGGGTCCGTTGGGGGTGTTTTGGTCGGGTCATTAGACCCGCTGGAGGAAGAAGATGGAGTTTTGGTGCATTTTGCACTTTTGGTCCACCCTCTTTTGTGAAATTTTCGTTTTGGTCCCTAATTTAAAAAAAAATGCATGTGGAGAGGAAGTTCGAGAAAGGTTTTTTTTGTACATGCCTAAGAACTTTTGGTGCATTTTGTTTTTGGGTCCACCCCTTTCTTGTGCAATTGCGTTTTAGTCTCCCTATTTTTCTGCAATGTTGCATTTTGGTCCATGTTTTTAAAAAAAAAAATGCAAAATCTGATTTGAGTCTTGGGAGTTCGTTGGGCTCTTTGTTTACACAAACAACAATTTGTTAATCATATATTGGTCATAATTTGGTCCTTTATTAGATTTAAAGGATTATATTTTGTATATTGCAAATTAACCCATTTTTTTTAAATGACCAATTTAGACTCTATTTTAGATATTTGCCACAAAATAATTTATTTCTCTTTGGAAAATTATTTTTCTGTAATTTTTGAGATATCAAAATATCTAATATCTAATTTCCATAATTTTAAACTCTGAGTTTGGGGACATGTATTTTCATAATTTTGAGTTGAAAATTTTTGTGCATATTTTGTGAATTATTTTTTTTTACCATATATGTTTGCCACTCTCCCTAATATTATGGTTTGGTATGTAATTAATTTTTGACCTGATAATATGCACTTAAATTGTGTTTTTGTGCCCAAAATTATTTTTGAGCCCCTTTTGGCCAAAATTTTGGAAATCTTTGCTTATGGAAATTATTTTGGCATTGTTAGCAACTTGTGATTGAGTGCTCACCTATCGTGGGTCCGATTACAGGGTTGTTTTATTTTGTAAACCGAAATTGTATTGACGGTGGACATATCCTATCGATGTGACATCTGTTAATGCAATCTGTTTTGATATAATTAATTGCTTAGTTCAGTTTTGTAGACCAATCCGATAATTAATTAATGCTAATCCATAAAAATATAATTATATTTGTATGGATTAGCATTAATTAATTAACTGCTATTTGAAATTACTGATTAAGCAATTGATTTTGTTATTTTGTCTAAATATCTCTATTTTATTTTGGATTGATAGGCCCTTGAGATATTTGTTTTGGGCAAAATATTTTGTATGGGTCTCCTGTATGAGATAGATAATTTGTTTTAATAACCGCTTTGTAGGAATGACTTAGGTGAAATCTTATTTTGAATTGCCTAATAATTTCACCTTGTTAAGTCTTGCGGTGTTTTGACTTATCTCATGGAACCTATATTTAAGTGAGTGTTTCATAAGAAATCTGAGTTGCACTCTTGTGACTTTTGTTGATAAGTTTTCTAATCTTATATGAATCCCTTTAGACTTCCGCTTCTTTTCTCAAGTGTACACTATTTAAGTTGTAACCTTTTGTATAAGTGTACCTGGGACATACTTGAGCAATTTTGTTAGGGATTATTGGAAAGTTGACAAAATGTTATCAGGTACTTATTGTTGGGAATTGTAGGCGCCTAATGCAGCGGAAGCAAATATAAA
>QANZ01020278.1:10450-44035 GCA_003254925.1 Chamaecrista fasciculata
ATCTCTCTTGCCTTGCCTGTACTTGGAACATTTCCCTGAGATGTGTTATTATCTCATATGCCCCTTTGTTCTCCAAGTTCTTTTGAATCTCGGGAACCATGGTTACCAGCATAAGACAGGCAACGTCCACAGAGTCACTTTGATGCTTCTCGTAAGCATCTCTCTGTGCTCTTGGAGCGTTTGCAGCAGGCTGTTCAGGGATGGGGTTCTCTAGGACATAGAGCTTTCTTTCCTGGGTGAGAACAATTCTCAGATTTCGGTACCAGTCAAGAAAGTTAGTCCCAGTCAACTTGTCCTTCTCAAGGACATATCGCAGTGATAGTGTTTGAACGTTCGTTGCCATTTCTACAATTTAGATATGAAAAGCTTTAATTAGCAGGAGAAATAAAATTGTATCCACCATTTTATAAAACCCAGTGAAATTTATTATTAGTGGCTAAGACCCATATTTCACTAAAGTTTACCGTCGCGTAGGCGATCATGCACCCTTTAGTTATTTAGGTAGGTAACTCCTTACCAATGACATCTCATGTGACTCTTAGATCCTTATGGGACTGTATCATCTTATGATACTTATTATGGCATGTTTAAACCATCTAATGCCTTGAGGTCCAAAACCGTTTTGATAACCCCATTAAGTCACTCGGTAAAACATGTGAATGGCTAGGTTCAAAACAATGAGGCCGAAGGCCAACCCCCATATCATCAAGGCCCAACTGAAATATGTGTCGCGGAGGCAATCACCGTATTCAAAGAAGCAAGATTTCAACGGGCATCGTGTTGAAACTCCCATTCACCCGTGTCTCCTCAAGGTCAAGGCAGATACGTGTCGCGAAGGCGATCACCGCTCCACGATGAACAAGATTTTGACAGGGCGTTTTAGCGATGGCATTAATTATTTAAATTTTCTAAAAGGGTTTGATTTTTAAAATTAATTATAAAAAAAAAGGGTTTCGTCTTATAGTTTAATTTTAAAACTCCTTTTAAAATTAAACGAGTCATGCCACATGTTTATTACCCCATGTATCTCATACATATAAACATGTGCCCGGATTTTGTATCGTATACAAAATCTCACGCTCGTATCGTATACGTGGTTGTAGCGCGATATATATAATTAGCATGTTAAAATTCGCACCCTAAGCATACATCTAGCGCATCACATACAACTAAATGTAAAACAAACACCGTGTTTAGATATGGCCCATCTACCCTAGAATTCTCCCAAGCCAATGATAGAACCTTTCTAAAAGGAAAAATAAAATTACACGTGAATAAACCCCAGTTACATTGAGGTATAAACTGAAAGTAAATTTTACACCAGAGTAGAGGGAGACGACACGCAGGCCGTATTTACCGAAATAAACCTCCTAGAGCCATATCCAACACCACACAATTCAAATATGAACAATTCATACAATTATTTCAAACACGGTAACCAATACATATATTAAAACTCCTTTTAAAATTGTGTTCAATTTAGGGTCTGTGCAATTTTAACATGCCTTTTTCTTGAGATTAGGCCTTTTGTCAATAATTATAAATACCATGAATCTCCATTCAAGAATTTATAAATATTGACCCCCAAAAATTTTAAAATTCATAATTTTAACAAATTTTCAGCCACCTTTATAATTATTATAAGGCTTAAGTGCACTCTTGGTCCCATAACTATGACAAAGGTTTCATTTTGGTCCCATAACTTTTTTTGTTGCAATTTTGGTCCCATAACTATGACAAAGGTTTCATTTTAGTCCCATAACTTTTTTTGTTGCAATTTTGGTCCCATAACTTCTCAAAAGGTTCCATCATTAGTCCCTTGGTGAATTCCATCCATATTTAGCCGTTAAGTATGACGTGGCATAGTAACTAGGATCATGATATGGCAAAATAAGATGAAGTGGACTGAAATAGGAACTATATGCAACATATTAAAACTTATCTATACCCAACCACCATATATACAAAGAGTGGTACTGACAGGGACCAATCTGGTGGGGAAGAAGAGACTTCAAGCAGAAGGCACCGACGAAGTCGATGGGATCCTCAGCCAGAGTCGAACAACCAAAGCGGCGGCGACGGCAAATCGGGAAGCGAAACGAGGAAGAGGAAGTCCCGTTGGGCTGACGAGGAAGAGGAAGTACCACTCTTTGTATATATTGTGGTTGGGTATAGATAAGTTTTCAGTCCATTTCATCTTATTTTGCCACATCATGATCCTAGTCACTATGCCACGTCATATTTAACGGTTAAATATGGATGGAATTCACCAAGGGACTAACGGTGGAACCTTTTGAGAAGTTATGGGACCAAAATTGCAACAAAAAAAGTTATGGGACCAAAATGAAACTTTTGTCATAGTTATGGGATCAAAATTGCAATGAAAAAAGCTATGGGACCAAAATGAAACCTTTGTCATAGTTATGGGACCAAAATTGCAACAAAAAAAGTTATGGGACCAAAATGAAACCTTTGTCATAGTTATGGGACCAAAAGTGCACTTAAGCCTTATTATAATTAAAACACTTTTAACTATAATTATAAAGGAATTTCGACTTTGGCCTAAAACATCAAGAAAAATTTTCCAGTCGATCTAATCGACTCTATATGTATCTCATACATATAATTTGCACCTTTTTCTGTAGATTGAATTTTTAAGAAATTGTTCGGTGGATTTCTTTGTAAAACCAAAAATGTGATTGAAAGCGGTAAACACACATATCATACATCACATGTACACATAAACAGTTTTAAATCCTAGAACTAGCGTGGCTCTGATACCACTGCTGGGAATCCTAGGCGCCTAAAGCAGCGGAAACAAAAATAAAATGATAAAAGTAAAACGCTTAGGTCCTAGAATTCCCGAACGGATCCGCTAGCAGAATTTAAAACTTTTAGATAGTGGTATACCTCACGAGTTTCAATCTGATGGTTGAACAAGGCGAATCCAAGGAGCCCACTCCCAGCGTTCTCCCTCTGCCAGTATTCCACACGAACAGTTTCTTTGAAACACCGCAGTGCTAGCCTTCAGTTCTTTTCTCCAAAAGAACTAGGGACCAATCTACAGACCTCTGAACTCAAGAACTCCTTCTTGAAAAAGCAATTGAGGTGGCGCTTAGAAGAAACCCCCCACAAGAACTCCTTCTTGCCTTTCCTTCTCTCACAAACCCTAATTATGGAGCTTGATCGATTTTCCCTAACTCTTAGAGAAAAGTCGATTTTTCTCACTCTTGGGTGCAAAGGTGCGATTTTCTCTCTCTCTTCTAGGAGGAAGAAAATCAAAACTAGGGTTGTACTTGCTTACTTGGGCAAGTCGACTTGCCCATATATTTATACACAAAAATTTGGTGATTTAATTATTCCTAAAATCAAGATATTCTGATAATATAATTATTTTAGGACTTGAATTTATAATTAAAATATTACCATAATATTTTAATTTAAATTCAAACTGCAATCTTGGAGAATCAAATGAGAGATCAAATCTCTCATTGGGACCCACAAGAATGCGCCATCTCTCTCTCCCTTTTCCTTGGAATTTTATAAATCAAAAACTTTCCTTAATTTATGATTTACCAAAGATTCTGAGAGGAGATCTCACCAAATCTGTTTGAATCAAATCTTTTGAATTCAAACTTATTATTTGAATTAATAAAACTATTTTATTTATCCAAATAATCTAAAAGAGGCGCCACCCTCATCATATTATTAGGGAATTTTATAATTCAATAATTTCCTAACTCTTAGGAACATTATCTGAATTATTTTTTCCTAATATTTTAATTGTAAATAATTAATCATCATTAATTATTAAACAATTATTATATTTAAATTTGTCCCACAAATCTAAATATTACACATCTGTAGATCAATTAAGACAAGACCTAATGTCCCAGACATTTCCTCTGTGTCTTAAATCGTGCCACCTGAGTGACCCACGAATTAACCCTAATTCGTGTCCCTTTCAAATGGTGTTCTGTTCCTGCTCGTGTGTGACCCAGCAGACCCCACGTGAAGTTGGGAGCAAGTCATCCCCATGACCTACAAGTCATGAGCGGACTCTAGCAAGCCATCACAACTACCCAAAACACGTGAGTTATCGTTTTTTTACTAAAACGACTTAACCTCAGTACCTCCGTGTCAGAGATCCTATTGTCCTACGATATCTTGGTCATGGACTAGGCACAGGAAAGTCATCCATAATCCAAACCACAACTTTCTCGATTCCCTGAGTAAGTCCCAATTCTTGAGTGGCCACTCTTTTTCCTGGACAGACTCATCGAGGGCGCCAGTTAGATATCTCTCATCTAATGAGGGACAAAATCCCATTTTGGCCTATCCACATTTCTCAGCACGGCAATCAACCAAACCCGTACCTAGCCCTTATGGCTACCCTGTTACGGGCAGCGTTAGACTAAGCCAAAGTCTGACAACTGCAACGCCGGAATAATGATGACCTCAAGTCTAAGGCATCGCTACAGGCGTACAAGGAGAGGCAAGCTGATGACTAAATCTATGCAGGACTCTCCGGGTCAGTCCAGCAACTCGTAACCACCTTACGTAATTGCACCATGACTCTCGTCCCAGCATCTAGTGCATGCATCTCTATGCACCGAGGTCATGCTGGTCTTAGTTCATTTTTGTTCCCACAAAAACAATCGACCAGGGAAAAATTTAGATTAATTATCTCATAATTAATCGTGGACGTTATCATAGTAAACATGCTAATAACATGATAACACATTAATTTATCTTCCATAAATTAATAATATGTTAACAACATATTTACATAAAATGATTGGCCCTAGGGCACAATCTCCAACAGACTCCCACTTGCACTAGGGTACAATCATTAATCTAGCTGTTCCTACTCCTAGGTTCACTAATCAATGTGTCTAATCCCCATCGACGATACATGTCGCTCATGTATAACCCTTGCAAGAGGTTTAGTCAGAGGATCAGCAACGTTGTCGTCGCCTGCTACTTTGCATATCTTCACATCACCTCTTTCAATCATCTCCCTCACAAGGTGAAAACGTCTGAGTATATGTTTAGTTCTCTGGTGGGACCGTGGCTCCTTGGCTTGTGCAATAGCGCCACTATTGTCACAATACAGGGTTACAGGGTCAGAAATGGTCGGAACCACCCCAAGCTCGGAGATGAACTTTCTAATCCACAAGCCTCCTTTTCCGCATCTGATGCTGCAATATACTCGGACTCCGTTGTAGAATCGGCAATCGTGCTCTGCTTGGAACTCTTCCAACTCACGCTGCCACCGTTCAGGAGAAACACATATCCTGACTGCGATTTAAAGTCATCTTGGTCGGTTTGGAAATTAGCATCTGTGTAACCCCTTACACATAGCTCCTCATTAGTTTCACCGTACACCAAGAACTCATCTTTAGTCCTTCTCAAGTACTTAAGGATATTCTTGACAGCGATCCAAGGCCCTAGGGCACAATCTCCAACATGTATGTCCAGAGGAACCATACAAGGTATGCAAGCTTCAGAGATCCATTTATGGATTGAAGCAAGCATCTCGAAGTTGGAATCATCGTTTTGATGAAGTAGTCCAAGAGTTTGGCTTCTTACAAAACTCTGATGAGCCTTGTGTTTACAAGAAGGTTAGTGGGAGCACAATTGTGTTTTTGGTGCTATATGTCGATGACATATTGCTCATTGGAAATAACATTCCTACCTTAAAGATTGTAAAATCTTGGTTGGGAAAATCGTTCTCAATGAAGGACTTAGGAGAAGCTACCTACATTCTAGGAATCAAGATCTATAGAGATAGGTCTCGTAGGCTTCTTGGATTAAGTCAGAGTACATACTTGGATAAGGTACTGAAGTGGTTCAGTATGCAAGATTCCAAGAAGGGATTCATTTCGATGAATCATGGCTTGACCCTGAGCAAGAAATAGTGTCCCAAGACACTTGTTGAGCGAGGGCGCATGAGTGGCATCCCTTATGCTTCGGCAATAGGATCCATCATGTATGTCATGCTGTGTACTCGACCCGATGTGTCATTTGCCTTAAGCATGACGAGCCGATTCCAACAAGACCCTGGTGAGGATCATTGGATCGCTGTCAAGAACATCCTTAAGTACTTGAGAAGAACTAAGGATGAGTTCTTGGTTTACGGTGGAGCTGATGAGGAGCTATGTGTAAGGGGTTACACAGACGCCAGCTTCCAAACTGACCAAGATGACTTCAAATCGCAGTCTGGATACGTGTTTCTCCTGAACGGTGGCAGCGTGAGTTGAAAGAGTTCCAAGCAGAGCACGATTGCTGATTATATTACAGCATCAGATGCAACCAAGGAGTCTGAGTATATTACAGCATCAGATGCAACGAAGGAGGCTGTGTGGATTAGAAAGTTCGTTGCTGAGCTTGGTGTGGTTCCGACCGTTGCTGATCCCATTACCTTGTATTGTGACAATAGTGGAGCTATTGCACAAGCCAAGGAGCCACGGTCCCACCAGAGGACCAAACACATACTCAGGCGTTATCACCTTGTCAGAGAGATGATTGACAGAGGTGATGTGAAGATATGCAAAGTAGCAGGCGAGGATAACGTTGCCGATCCTCTTACGAAGCCTCTAGCACGGGTCATACATGAACGCCATGTAACGTCGATGGGGATTAGACGCATTGATGAATGTACCTAGTGTAGGAACATTTCGATTGATGATTGTACCTAGTGCAAGTGGGAGTCTGTTGGAGATTGTGCCCTAGGGCCAATCATTTTATGTAAATGTTTTGAACATTTTGATTGATTTATGGAAGATAAATCATGTTGTTATCATATTATTTGCATGTTTACTATGATAGCGTCCTTGATTAGTTATATGATAATTAATCTAAATCCGTCCCTGGTCGATGATTCTCGTGGGAGCGAGAATGAACCAAGACCAGCATGACCTCGGTGTATGGAGATACATGCATTAGATGCTTTACGAGAGTCACGGTGCAATGAGTAAGGGGTTACAAGTTGCTGGACTGACCCGGAGAGTCCTGCATGGGTTTAGTCATAAGCTAGCCACTCCTGTACACCTGTCACGATAGCCTTAGACCTGAGGTCTTGACTATTCCGGCATTGTAGTTGTCGAACTTTGGCCTAGTCTAACGTTGCCCGTAACAGGGTAGCCATAAGGGCTAGGTACGGGTTTGGTTGATTGCCGTGCTGAGGAATGTGGTTGACCAAGATGGGATTTTGTCCCTCATTACGATGAGAGATATTTAACTGGCGCCCTCGATGAGTCTGTCCAAGAAATGCGTGGCCACGCTAGGAAATGGGACTAACTCAGGGAATCGAGAAAGTTGTGGTTTGGATTATGGATGACATTCCCGTGCCTAATCCAGGACCAAAATATCGTGTGACAATAGGAATTATGACAAGGTGGTACTTAGGTTAAGTCGTTAACGTTAAAGCGATAACTCGCGTGTTTTGCGTAGTCGTGATGGCTTGCTAGAGTCCGCTCTCGACTTGTGAGTCATAAGATGGCTTGCTGCCAACTTCACGTGAGGCCTGCTGGGTCACACATGAGCAGGATCAAGATGCTGTTTTGGGACACGAATTAGGGTTAATTCGTGAGTCACTTTGGTGACACAATTTAAGACATAGTTGAATGTCTTAGGACATTAAATCTTGTCTTAAATAAATATTTATGTTTGTGATATTTAAATTTGTTGGACAAATTTAAAATATTAATTGTTAAATGGTTTACAATTAAATTCTTGTTTAAAATATTATGGAATGATAAATTAAATAAGTTTCCTAAAAGTTAGGGAATTATTGATTTATTAAATTCACTAATATTGGGGAAAACAAGGATGAGGGTGGCGCCTTATATGTCTTGTTTTTAATTAATGAAAATGTTTTGTTAATTAAATTAAGATATCAGGATTTGAATTTGAATTCAAGATTTGATTTTGAATTCAAAGATTCAAATTTTGACTTAAAGATATTAAGGTAATTATTTAATTCAATATTGTTAGGGAATTAATAAGTTTGTTATAACTACTTAAGAGTTAGGGTTGTTATTTTGATTTATTAAATTCCTTAAAAATAAAGTGAGGATGGCGCATATCTTAGGCTTGGGATGCAAGATTTGATTTGGCATTTTGAATTTAAAAGATATGCAAGTCGAATTTTTGAATTAAATTATTAGGGTAATATTTTAATTATAAATTCAATTCCTCATGACTCATTCCAACCAATAGGAGTTGAGCAATGAAGATTTGGTTTCAAGATTTGATCTTGTAGGCCAAGAATTCGAATTGCCCCTAGGTTTTTGAATTATAATATTAGTGTAATATTATAAATCAAGATTTAGGGAATCCTAAATAATATTAATTATTGAATTAATATATCCAAGATTTTAGGGATTCACTAATTGGATTAGTGAAACCCTAATTCTGGGAATGAGAGAATATAAATACACACATGAAGAGGCCAAGTCGCCAAAAAGGCATATTTGTGAGACAAAGTTTGCCAAGTTCTTCTAGAGAGAGAAGAAAGTCGCCAACCCTAGGTTTTAGAGAGAGAAGTCGAATTCTTCTTTTGGTGAGAGAATTTCGACCTAAACCCTAAACACCTTGGTTCTTGTATGTTCTTGCGCCACCTATCTTGGAATCAAGAATTGTTCTTGATTCTTCAAGACTCATAGATAATTGTTCCCGTGTTCACTTGGGAAGAAGTGAAGGAGGCTAGCACCTGGACATCTGCCAAACTGCTCGTGTGGATCACCGGCAGAGGAAGCACACTTGGAGTGGACTTCTCAACTCGCAAATTCAAATGCGCCGATTGAAAATTTAGGTATACATCTATCTTTACTGATATAAATATAGGTAGTGGATCCTGGAAGGCAATCATAGAGAAGCAAAATTTTTAATTTATCGTGTTTTTCCGCTGCGCCGACTTTATGATTTCCCAACACTCTCCATATATATGTGCTTTATGTAAGATTGGCAATAACCCTTAGAAAAAGAGGATAAGGATTTCATGAGGATATTGGTTATCAAGTATACTAATTTGAAATTTTGCAAGTCTAACACCAAAATTCCTTTTTTTTCCATACACTTACTCTATATAGCCTTTTTCCCATCCATTACAGCCCTATTAAAGACCTCTTGATTTTGGATGATTTAACACTTGTGGTGGAGACCTTGAGGATATTTACAAGCCTATGGTAGGAAACTTAGTCTAAGGAATGATTTGAGAGAAACCCAATTAGTGAGGAGAGCGATACACTTTTGGAATCGGTCTTATAGAAATTAGATCGCACTACTTCACAGAGTTACTTGCTTGGTGAATTCTCTAGCTCTAGGTTATAACTATGCGTTGGCCTTGAATCATGAACTTGGGAAAGTTTCTTGATTCTTTGGCATATTCTTTCTTCATCTACTTCGTACCTTTGCTCAGGAGTGCAAAGTCTTAAGTGTGGGGGATTTGATCAGCCTAAATATTGATATGTTATTTGGTCTTCTTTTTATGCGTTTATAATGATAAAATAATGCAAATAGACCAATTAATGTAGTAAGGGCTACACTAAGGTATGACATAATAAAATGGATAAAATAGGTTAATTAGCGTTTATTTATTGCATTTTATAAATAAGTGTTATTTAATGGGTTTTTCAGTGTTTCAGACATCCAAACAGGGTCTAACCAATGGGAATCATCTAGAATCAACGAGAAGATACTAAAAATCACAAGATTATTTTGTGCCATCAAATTGAGCCGCCGGCCAAAGTGACGGCGTAAGAAGAGACTTAGTCTAGGAGAAGTTTTGGACGGCCAGGATTCAAGATATCAAGATACGACGAAGATATTCCGGATATTTCGTTGTGCCTCCATGTTGGACCGTCGGCGCAAGTGACGACCCAAGTCCAAAATTGTTCCTTGACTTGCGGATCAAGCGTATTCTTAGGCCTATAAATAGAATTCGTCATTCTGCACTCAGGGCATCGCCTAACGCCCCAACACCTCAACTGGAGGCAGAATAGAGTAGAGAGGCAGTAGTCATCAATAGGTCTCTATGATGAGAGCCTAAATGTTCTTCATCCTAGAGGAGAATCTGAATGAAGCCTGTGCTCAACGGTCGTCGTTGTGCAGGGAGTTTTATTATTATTGTTGTGTTTAGTCTTAGATAATAGTCATTAGCTCGTTTTAATTCTTCCATAAACAATATTAGTTGTGTTTGTTTGGGCTCATTTGACCATTACTTTTATGATTAATAAAGTTTACTCTTGCACATTCAGTTGAATTGTGGTCGTATGACAGAGTGATCTATCTATCGTTTCTATTATCGCCATTGCTTAAGGATTGTTATGTTTAATTATAAATCGGTTACTTGGTTGAGTCGTTTATGATTATCATGATTGATCCATTTTTCGTGTACAGGAGATATAATATTGGATGTGGTTTTGCTTGACATAATTATAATAATAACTTCTTGATCATCTTTATTGGGCTATGATGGTAGACTTCGTAATTATTCTATATGACTTCGTATTCTCATATATCTTCTTTTATCTTTTCTTCAGTTCTTTTATTTTCTTATTCTTATCTTTATAGTTACCAAACCCATAAAACATCAGACCTGAATTCATAATTATTTACATAATTGATTGTTATTCTTATCCAAAAAGTTCCTTAGAGATCCGACCTTGGGTTACGTACTATATTATATATAAATATAATATTCGGGCATAGCTTGAGTATTAATTTGGCGGCACTAACGACAAGTGTCCGATCAGTAAGCAACTCTCTTTTTTATAGACAGAAAAGATATATATGAGAACGGATCATCTATAGTGCCGAAATCCCTTTAGTTCCTTTAGTAGATAACCATAAACATTGATCTAATCTGGACGCATATAGTAAGGACACGTCATCCACCATCTTCTTCCTCCCGTGCTTCAACTTTCTTCACCAAAGCTCAATACGCACCTTCTTTTTCCTTAATCCATGTTGTAGGCTGGTGCAAAATAGAAAAATGGTGCGTATTGACTATTGAAGACAGAATGGGCAACATTGTTTCACTTTTTGGTCCCTAAAAAATAATTTTGAAAACCATTCCGGCATGGCGGCAACGATTTTCCCTGCCGTCCAAGGAGGCGGAACTCGCATCGACCTCCTTGCCAACTCCGACACTGCCGCCACCAACTAGCTCTTCATCAACGACGGCCGGGACTCATCCAAACTCAGAAAATGGTGGGTATTTTCAATATTTTGGGCTTGTAATGCTTACTTTGGTAATATATACAATAGAGATAATTAAAAAGATCAAAGTATAAATTTGGTCTCATACTTTTAATTGAGTTCTCAATTTAGTTATGTATTTTTTATCGTAATTTTGGTTTCATATCTTTGCAAAAGGTTCCAATTTGGTCTCATATCTCTTGGTCAAGTTATAGAATTAGTCCCACATATTTACAAAAGGATCAACCTTTAGTTATTTCTTTTGTAAAGATATGAGACCACATGTACGCCTAACCTAAAGGTATGAGACCAATTATGTAATTGACTCAAAGATATAAGACCAAATTTGCAAAAAAAGAAAAAGATATAAGATTAAATTTGGAAATGACCCAAAGATATGAGACCAAAAGTGTAATAAAAAAAATATATGAGACCAAATTGAAAACTAAAGGAAAAATATGAGATTAAATTTACACTTTGACTAATTAAAAATGATTACATCATTGTTTTAGTGACTAAATTGATAGTAATTATATTTTAAATTGTTCAAATGGAACCCATATATAAACAATAGTTTTAGCTATTATTTACTGGTTTAATTTGGTTTGTTTTAATAAGTTTTTTCAATCTGTTTCATTAAAATTTCCTTTGAACGAATGTGAGTTGTTTCATTAAAAAGTCTACTGCGAATCGTGAAAATTGTCCAATGATAATAACTAATAATCTTAAAATATAAGCATAATATATACTAGGGATATTACGTGTCTGATCGCACGCAAATATGCATATAAAATTTTTATTACATAAAAATTTAGAATTATATTGAAAAATAAAAAGATTAATTTGATTATATCTGAAAATAATAAAAATATATGATCATAAAAAAACAATTTTTTTTAATGAATATATACATGATTTAGGAGAGGCCATGATTAGTTTTTTTTTTTGGGAAGAGGTTATAATTTTTGAATGTAAAGTAGTGGGGTGAGAACAGGCCAAAAAATAAAAAAGTAGTGGGGTGAGAGAAAATTAATTTTTGCCTCATGATGTTTCTTTTTTTTTAAAAAAATTATAATATAAAAATAAGTGATTAAAATCTTACTGTACTATTATATATATTTTTGAAATACCGACTACCAGAAGACTCTTCAGACATATATAATAATTAGGGGCTTTGCGTGCCCTAACGGGCATGCAAATATTTATGTAAAATAAATAAGGGACTAAATTGTAAACTTAGTAAAGAAAGAGAGATCAAATAGTAAATTTTCTCTTATTTTTAATTTCATAGACTATAATTTTAAACATGGACGACCAGAAAGGGGTGGAGCCATATAATATAAGATATAAATATAGACATATATATATATATATATATCAGAGTTGCAAGATTTTTTATATTTAAAATTTTAATTTGCACCGGCACATAAGATCCAAGACTAGCTAGTTATATATAGTTCTTAAAAAATTTTAAAATACATATTTAGTTTCTGAAAGATAAAAGCAATATACTTTTTAAAAGGATTAATTAGTATACCGTTTTAATCTTTCAGGGACTAAACTGTATATTTCAATCTTTCAAAGACTGTATTATCAATTGGGTGATCTTTTAGGATAAAATTGTTATATTTTAAATAAAATATTATACATGCATTACACAAATTGTGATTGTACGTAATTGATCGCATGGTGTATGGAATTGCATGTGAGGCAACGAAAAAAACTGTCCTTGAAAGCCATAAAGCAAAGTCTACTTCATATTAATTCTTTGCAGCAGAAGACAACGGAACTTGCTTCAGATATTCAGCAAGAGCCCACATTGGAAAGATATTTCTATACATTGGATAGTGCAACATGCAGTGTTGCAAAAATACTGCAGTTTGTTCCTGGAAATAAGTTAAATATCAAATTAATTAAATTTTTCACTAATTAATTGGATAAGTACAATATATTAATTAATTATATGCAAAAAGTGATGAGAAATTAAAAAGTTTACTCACCAGTTGGGGCCAATCTCCATTATCTAGTTGAGAATTGATGAGAACCTTTGCTCCGCAATGAAGAGGAATTGGGTCTCTTTCTGCCTATATATTTAACCGAATAAAATTCAAAAGAAGAAAATAAACATTGATTTCATTATTATTTGACAGTATTGGTATTGAAGAAATTAAAGTGTTCCAAAGAAGATTATGAATACACTAACGGAGAATTGCATGGAGCCTTTTGAGTGAACAATTATATTTTTTTCTTTCAACTATATATATATATATACATAAAGAATTTATTTAACATGTGCCCTTAAGGTTTTTTCTGATTGTTTAGTAGAGTATATAATATCTTAAAATTTACGAAAATTCATTTAAAAAATAATTTTTAATATTTGAAAATTCACTTGAGGTTTTTGAGGTTTCTATATATATCAATAGATGGACAATATCTTTATTGGCTTTTGAGGTTTCTATATATCAATAGAAGAATCTGATCGAATTATGAAATGACCTATTAAACACGTCTTAAAGAGAAAGAAAATCACAGCCTACATAGGGATGCGTTCAAGCAGCAGGTGAAATTCCTATGATTCCAATTTAGGACTATTGTAGCTTATTTGTTACATGTCATATAGATGTTCTATTTTTTTTATTAATAATAATATAATTTACTATTCATATATATATATATATATTTATCTTGTCATAACTGAGAAATGAGATTATTTATTACACAATATATAAGTATGTTATATAAGTTTGGGAGGTTGATCGATTCTCTCACATGAGCAATCATTTTAGACACACAAGTGACATGGATCAAGTTAAGACTTAGGTGGGTATTTTTGTCAACATAATGACTGGATAAGGGTATGACTATCCATATATAGGCATCTAATAAGCGTTGAGTGTTGGATAGAAAAACATTAAGTACTATCAAATCGCCCTAGTAAGTGTACTAAAATGAGATCAAATGGTAAGTCACTTAAGAATCAAATTATGAATCTCCAATATTCATAATGCCAATAGTACAACGTGAGTACTCAACTTAGTGCTGCGTGAAGTCAACAAGGTGTGGTAGAAAACTTAAGTTAGATTCTAAGTGAATCTGTGTTAGAATTTGTGTGGTGCATATAATGAAGAATTAAAATCTACATACGCTCAAATACACCACAACATGTACAAAGAAGCATTAATTAAATAGATTCATAATTCAATATAATATTGTATGAGTCCCTCCAAGGATACATCAATTCTTCCTTGGAGAATCTTACAAATGAGTCATAGTTAAAGCAATATTTGCAATTTTTCTAAAGATTTAAGATCAAATTAAGTTGACTTACTTGCCCCGCATGAATTAAACCCAACATAGCCCAAGCTGTTTGTGTTACATTGGATCGTCCTCCCTCAAGCGGTACATATTTCTGCATCATATACACACACATAAAAAACTAACTAATAATTAGTATAATAGTTAAATTCAAATTGATAGTTTGATACATATACATATTTATAATCACCTTTTTTGCGCATGAAAGATAACTCTCTCCCCACCCACCATCATGTGATTGTATGGTAAGTAGAAAATTGACAGCTTTACGAATGGCAAGACAATTATTATAAGTCTTGCCAGCAGCAGCCAAGCCACCAAGTGCATAAAAAGTAGCATAAATGAAACAAATTCCCCAACTCCCATACCATGCACCATCCTCATTTTGTGTATCTTCAATGTATGATATAGCTTTATCAATGAAATTCTTAATCTCTTTCTTCCTATGCTCTGGATACATCTGACTAAACCAAACTACAGCTTGAACTGCTGTTCCAGTGCATTCAACATATTCATGCTCAATTACTATGTTCTCCAAAAATTCTATGGGATTTAACACCTGTTCATCCAATACAAGTACCAAAGTGAAATATTATTATAAGCATTTACATGTGAAGTATGGACACGATATTACGGTGTCTGACACATGTCTGTATTTGACATCCATACGACACATATTCAAAAATTTCAAAAGATAATTTTTTTTTTTTACTTTAACATGACAAATAATACAAAATAATGACAGATATTATAACATGTTATGAATAAATATTGTAATTTTTAAAATTCTCATCAAAATTTATAGATTTCTAATTGTCTATATATATATATATAAATATATAATGTGTCGTGTCATATAATTTTAAGAATTTGGTGTGTCAGTATTTATGTATTCGTGTCGTGTCTCGTATCCGTGTCAGTGTCCATTCTTTATTGACATGGTTAAATCTTCATTTTGGTCCTAAATGTTTGAACTAAATTTTATTTTGTTCCCAAATATTCCTTTTGTTTTGAAAGAATCTTAAATATTTATCTAATGTTTCACAAAATTATTCAAAATTACATTCTCGTAAAAATAAGCTGAAAATTTGAAGTGAAGCTCTATAACCTAATTTAGTTAACATTTATATTATCCTGAAATCTAGTACAAAACAAGTTTTGGAAAGGGACTTGATGAACTACATTTCAAAATCACCGTTCCAACTTCCAAACATGTTTACCTTCTCAAGAAAAAATTAAATTTGGCCCAAACATAAATGACGTTTTACCATTAATATTGATTAATGCATTCATTTTGTGAGGAAACTGAAATTCTTACTTCCAACCAATTTTGGGCTTTGACGGGCTCCCAAGCTCCTAAACCACCATTTTTACTCTGAAATAATATGAAATCATTAAAAAGAACAAAAAAAAAAAAGGAAGCATCTATCAATATTTAGTACAAATTAAACAAGAACGATATATCCAATAATTATTAATTAGTTCAAATTTAAAAATACTCACTTGTAATGATAATAGAAAATTGATAGAATCATACATTCTCTCTTCTTCCATCTTTTCACCCACAATCTCTGGGGGCAACTTTGACAAAAGAAGACAACACTAAAAAGGATAACAATATGAATTATCTAGTTGTTGAACAATTACACATGCCTATTCATTAATTAGACAATTAATTAATCACCTTTAAACCTTCTGATGTGCAATCAGAAACCTGCCATCCATGGTCTTGATCAGAGAAAGTCCATGATCCTTTAGAAATGTGACGATACATACTCTTAAAGTCACCAGAAGGATTGTGTTTAACCTGGCCAAGAATTTGACATGAAAATTAACACAATTATTTCTTTTACACTAAATAAAAAAAAAAATGGAGTTAGATTAAAGTAGGGAATCACCTGAGATTCCTTGATGAAGTAATGTCCTCTTGCAAGCGTTGGAGCAATTTCCTCAGTTAGGTTAGTGGCAATTAAAGCTTGAATGCTAAAGCTAGCATCCCATAATTGGCTACCAAAACTCTACACATAAATACTAAATAGTATTACACATCAAACCTATGAAAAAAATTAAAACATACAAAAAAAATATAATTGAAGATGTTATTAACTTAATTTGGATGCGTTATATATTATTGTCAAAATATTGATAGATGGGTGAGTCATAAGTTTTTTTTCGGCCAAAAAAAAATTATCATGAAATTACCTGCATGGTCATGCCATCTTCTGACATCCATAAATAATCAGGAACCCTAGCAAGGTGTTTCTTGAAGGAAACTCCATTAGGGTTTTCCACCCAACAAGCTAGCATGGATAAAGACTGTGACAAGCATAAAAATCATTTTTAACTAAGAAAAGGAAATTTAAGTGACATTTTTATTTTTGTCGATCAATTCCTTTGATGATTTTCTTTGTTTTTTATTTTCTATTTTGTAGAAAAGGAAATTTATTTAAACATAAAGGTAGTACAGAATTTCAAGCACAAAGTAACACAAAATATAAAGTGATATTTTTATTTCTTATCGACCCAAATTAAATTTCGTACAAGGTATATAAAAAATAGTATTCTAAGCGGGACAATTATTAGTAATTAGCCACTGGAAATCAAGTTGGAAAAAATTATTAGAAACGTGTGAAAGATGCAACCAAATCTTTCAATCGTTGGACCAAAAAGTAGAAAACTAGAAATAATACCTTTTCCACACACCCCATAGTCATATATCTACTATTCTCATCTTCATAATGAATGTGCTTCATTGTTACTTGAAGAGCCTTCTCTCTCACTAACTTGTTAAAGGGCCAACGCATAAGAAGTGGCTCTGTTAATATGTATAGACTATCCCACATAAGATCTTGTATAAAAGGATGTGGATGATAAAGATCTTCCTATTATATATAAATGAAATAATTGAAAGTCATTAAGCACAATATATGTGTGTATATATGTGTGTATCATATCAATAAACACAATATGTCACCTTTGCACAAAGGTGACGAGTTTTGCTCCAATTGATTTGATGATAAGGTTGAACGTAAAGTTCTTCTCTCAATTCAAGAATCAGTGGTGTGATTGGGCCAACAAATCTTTTCCCATATATGTAAGACATAGGCATGTAGACAGTCCGACAATAACACCACATTTTATCTACATTCATCAATTAATTTTCTAAGGTGAAATAAAACATACAAGTCAATATATAAAGAGAGATACATATTTTGTTCAATACTATTGAATTGAGTTACATGGATGCATAGGAAGAAATGAAGGAAGCAGCCAAAACTCAGGAGGCATTGGGTGGCTTCCAGACCATTCAAATACACCGAGTATCTGCGATATAATATTAATTGTCAAAGGGAAGCTAAGACTAATCAAATTGATATGGTTATTAAATTACTATATTGATATCCTAATAATTAGTTTTGCTTAATAAGTTGTGATTGGAAAAGGCGTTTCTTTTTTTTTTTTTTGCCAAAAACAGGAATTGACAAAATACCAAACGCGTGAGCGTTTCTATTAACACATCAACTCATTTACAAAACTCCGTTTTCGGTTTAATGAATTGCCTCTTTATAAAAAAAAATCATTTACAAAACTAAAATTGTCTTTGACAACCCAAGTTGTGAGCAACATTTGAAAAGTATATGTTGGAAGTATAGAAATTTATTTTGTATGGCTAATTACGGTAAAGAGAATATTAAAGATAACTTTTTATATAATCAATTATTAAAGAGAGAAGCATACCGACAACCAAGTTTTCCCCCAAGAAGATATGTAAGTGACACTACCATGATCAAGAATCCAATTTCTTGCTTTAACACATGCATTGTCTTCACCTCCATTAGGCCCCTCTCCAAGAATACGCATACATATATAACTGAGTGCAGTGCTAAACATAATGCTATGTCCTTCTATATGTAGTCCCCATCCTCCATCTTCATTCTTCCATTTTCCAATATCAATATACACAACACACTTATTACATTATTATATTTCACAATTTAATAATTGATATATCTATATTAATTATTATATATGACTTTGACGTCATTTGATAGTTTGGCTCCCAGACCATGTTAAAAAAAAAAAAACAAGTGTAGTAAATTATTCTGTAGTTGGCCTCTATTGAGTCTATTCTGTAGTAAATTAGTTTTGGAAATTATTAGAATGTTGTGATATATTTTTTTATTTATTTGAATTTTTTAAAAATATTTCGATATCATGTGAAAATTGAAATCTCTATATTCAATTGTTTAGGGTAAATGAGAGGTAGTATGATAAAGGAAAGATAAAAGAGTTGTATGATAAATAGTATTTGAGAATTTGAGAGATAAAGATGAAATTATTGGGATGTGAAATTATTTTAAAGAGTATGTAATGATTATGGTTGGTTGAAATAATTGTATTGATATGTTAAAATTGTATAGGGGTAAAAATGATAAAGATATTGGAAGATAATGAAATGTTATATTGATGTTTGTATTGACTTTATTAGTGTAATGGTATAATAAAGGATTTATCTCGAAATTTGTGTTAACAGAGGTTGGGCTGGCAATATGATATTGGAGGTTGGAGATGTGATGGAGGGACCAAAATGTAATTTTTGGATACTGAATTGTAAATCTTTTGGGACTAGATTATATATTTTTTCTCGTTACTCTCTTTTAATTGTATTTTTAAATTTTTATACTACAAAAATGTTATTCATATATATACTAGAGGGGGACTAAAAAGTATATTTTTTGGGGTATGAATTATGTATTTTTGTGAATTTTGTTCTTCAATTGTTGCCCTATAAAAAATATTACTCATATTTATACTGGAGGAGGGACCAATATGTATATTTTTTCTCATTACTAGTTTTGAATATTGCACAACTCAATAAGTAAACTAATATTTAATCTGTTAGATAGTTCAATAACATGGGTTGAATTATTTAATTTAAAATTTTGACGTTAAAAAATATTATTAATATAATTGAAAAAATAGAGGGAAAAATATCAATATATCAAATATTATATATTTTGATGACTCAAGTATTGACTTATTAAGTTGGTATAATTCTATGAAACATGAACGCTTCATTTTGAGGGTGTGTCATTGTGTCAAACACGTGTCCGACACCCGTACTACACATATTCATAAGTTTCATAATATAAAATCAAGTTTTTTTATTTTAACACGACAAACAATAGAAAATAATGACACATATGACATATATTATAAATAGATATTGTAATTTTTAAAGTTTTTACCATTACTAGTTTTGAATTTAATTATTTATTCATTATATTTCACAATTTAATAATGGTAAAAGACCATTACTAGTTTTGAATTTAATTATTTATTCACTATAACATTTGTTTTGTGTTAGTTATGCTCCCTGTGTGAAACGTTGGTGTTAGTTATACCATAAATTTTGACTCTGTTAATTATGCAGACGAAAATTGATGACGTGTCAATTTCTTTGCCTGTGTGTCAATTTTTTTTTTTTCTGAATTGAATAGGTGGGACATAACTGAATAAATAAAATATGACCAAAAACCTATTTTGGTCCCTCAGTTATGCTCAATGTTCCATATTGGTCCCTCATTTTTCCAAAACTTGGCACAGTTGGTCCCTCAAAAGTTTTAGTTTTTTACATTAAAGTCATTTTCCTTATGTAATAGGATCAAAACGTAAGAACAAAAAATAAATTAAGATTATAATTGAATTTAAACAATCTCTCTCACCATCCAATTTTCCAAAAGCTGAGGAAATCCCCAATTTCAAACCCTAAATCTCCATCCTCAAACCCAAATCCAAAATCTGAAATCCTCAAACCCAAATTTCATATGTTCAAAGCTAAATCAGGTTGTTTTCATTCTATCACAGTATTTCCCAAATCTCAAAAAAATTGATCTCAGCTACTCTCAGCACCTAATCAAAATTCTAGATCTCTCTCAGACGCCAAATGTTGAAGAAATAAATGTGGATGATTGTACAAGCTTGCTTCAAATTTATTCCTCAAATCCCCTTCACAAGCTATGGTATTTATCATTTTTCGTTATCTTGATCTTCACCTTCGTAATCTTGCCAGAATTGTCGCCGCCTCTTCCTCTGCCCATCGAAGACGATTGTCACGGACTTAGATTTTCACCCTATCTAAGTGACCGTGCGGCCTAGTACTTTCGCCTCTAAGTACTAGTCAGCCTCTCAAAACTCTCACGACTCACACTCAAGAGAGTAGTCGAAGTGATTAAGAGAACACAAGAGATGAAAAACTTAGGAATGCTCCACTAAATGCTTAATTACCACTCAACTCTTGGTTCGTTACAAATGAATGCCTCTACTCCTATTTATAGCCATTCCACCTCCTTAATGGACGGTGGAGATCTATTTGATCCTACGGTCTATAATTGTCCTCTAGACTCTTTGTCCTCTAGACTCTTCTATACATATCTAGTATGTACATGCAATATCTATACATCTCCATAATGTTCTAGAGTCTTCTACCATACTATAGACCATAAGGCTTCCACAACCTTCTAGAACCTTCTAGAACCTTCCACATCCTTATAGAGTTGTGTAGAGACTTCTAGATCCTTCTAGATAGTTCTACACCCTTCTAGAAGATTCCACACACTTCTAGATCATTCTACAAACTTTTAGAATATTCTACACACTTCTAGAATATTCTACACACTTGTACACCATACTAGTACCTTCTAGAGAATTCTTTCATTCTCTAGTCTTTTGGAGAGAATTCTAGAGAATTCTTGAGCCTTCATAGACGGGTCGTGACATTCTCCCCCACTCATTTTGGCGACGTCCTCATCGCATCTTGCTCGTTGGCCTTGATGCGATCCTCGAATCTCCACGACCTCTTTCTCGTTCCAACAAGACTTAGACTCCCCAAAGACCCCTCAAGCTCCAACTAGCTTCATGGCACATATTCTTTTACCCTTGGTATTTACCTCACGCTCTAAGGGAATTGTGCATGCTTTGTCTTCCTCAAAGATGCACAATGTGTTGGAGGATGGAACAAGCATTGCCTTGGTCTTGTCCATGAACTCCATCCCAAGCACTACGGGGTAGTCATCCATAGCAACAATAAAGAAATCTAGGTGGCCGGTCCATTGACCCAAACTCACCTTCATACCTCGAGCGACTCCAAAGATCTTCATCGGCTTGGAGTTGATGGCCTTTATCCATCCTTCCTCCTCGTTGCAAGGAATTTTCATTCTCCTAGCTTCCTCTACTTGAAGGAAGTTATGAGATGCTCCACAATCTATGAGAGCATTGGTGATAGTTCCTCCCATGTTTGCTTTCACGAACATTCGCCTCCCTCCTCTAGGTTTAGGCGATTCTTCCTTAACCTTCATTGCACTAAGGAGTTTCAACGAACCCACGTTTGCCTCCTCCATTGGATGCTCTTCATCCTCTTCGGTTAGGGCGGAAAGCTTGGCCTTCTTCGGGCAATCCCATGTTCGATGTGGCCCATCGCAAAGGAAGCACTTGAGTGGCGCTCTCTCTCCAGTACTATGCTCCTTCCATCCTCGATTAGTCCCATATCCTCGGGACGATACTTCACTTCTATGGGAAGAGTCTCCCCCACTCTTTCCCTTTCCTCCCTTATTGGTCTCATGCCAATGGGATCCTTCATTATCACGTCGTGTGTCTTCACCCCTACCTTCCATGCCTCCCTTCTCTCTCGGCCTTAGCTTCTCAGGCTTCTTGAACTCTATGAGAGACTCGGCAATGGAAATGGCGGTGGCTAGGTCTTGAGCACCTCGACGTTGTATCTCCAACTTTGTCCAATGTTGCAATCCATCAACAAAGGAAAACAAAGCTTCCTTCTCTGGATAGTCAGGGATTTCCAAGATCACTTCGGTGAACTCCTTCACATAGTCCCTAATGCATCCCTCGTGGTGGAGACATCTCAACTTCGCCCTCGCCTCCTCCTCGGCACTAACGGGACGAAATTGGGTTTTGAGTTCCCTCTTGAACTCTTCCCAAGTATTTAGGGTGCATATACCCTTCTCAACGTCACCATGCCTTCTTCTCCACCATGTCCTCGCGACATCATCAAGGTAGAGAGTGGCGGTATCAATCTTGGCACCATCACTCGCAATGCCAAGAGCTTTGAAGTATTGCTCCATACCCCAAAGAAAATTCTATACTTCTCGAGCATTCCTAGCACCTTTTAAAGACCTCGGCTTAGGTACGTCTACTTTAGAGGAAGTAGGACTTACCTCGGAGTTTCCTCCTCGCGCAATCACCCTCTTGCATAATGCTAACTCATCCACGACCTTCGTGAGCTCCTCACGAAGCAAAGCAATCTCGGCCTTCAAGATCCCCTCCATGGTCTTGAAGTTCTCCTTCAAAGCCTTCACTTGGCTTAAGCACTCACCATGGGCTTGATGGAGATTGTGCCCTAGGGTCAATCATCCTTTAGATATGTTGGGTACATATCAATTAATTTATGGAGATAAATTAATGGTTATCATATTATTAGCATGTTTACTATGATAACAGTCCATGATTAATTATGAGATAGTTAATCTAAACAGTCCCTGGTCGCTCATTCGAGTGGGAGCTTGAATTGAACCAAGACCAGCATGACCTCGGTGCATGAGATGCACGCACTAGATGCTGGGACGAGAGTCATGGTGCAATTATGTAAGAGTTACAAGTTGCTGGACCGACCCGGAGAGTCCTGCATGGGTTCAGTCATTAGCTGGTCTCTCCTGTACAATCTGTCACGATGCCCTTAGACCTGAGGTCTTGACTATTCCGGCATTACAGTTGTCAAGCTTTGGCTTAGTCTAACGTTATCCGTAACAGGGTAGCCATAAGGGCTGAGTACGGGTTTGGTTGATTGTCGTGCTGAGGAATGTGGTTGACCAAGATGGAATTTTGTCCCTCATAGAGATGGGAGATATTTAACTGGGCCCCTCGACGAGTCTGTCCAAGGGAATGTGTGGCCACACTGGATTTTGGGACTTACTCAGGAGATCGAGAAAGTTGAGGTTTGGATTTTGGATGACATTCCCATGCCTAATCCTTACCGAAATATCGTAGGACAAAAAGGGATCTGAACATGATAGTACTAAGGTTAAGTCGTTTATGGGTTAGAACGATAACTCACGTGTCTTGGGTAGTCGTGATGGCTTGCTAGAGTCCGCTCTCGACTTGTAAGTCATGAGATGATTTACTGCCAACTTCACGTGGGGCCTGCTGGGTCACACACGAGCAGGAACCAGATGCCAAGCTGGAACACGAGTTAACCCTAATTCGTGGGTCACATTTGTGACACCGTTTGAGACATAACTTATTGTGGGACATAAAGTCTTGTCTTGAATTAATTATCTACAGATATATTATATTTAGATTTGTGAGACAAATTTAAATATATATATATATATATTAATTGTTAAATAGATAATTGGATTAGGCTATTTACAATTATATTCCTATTTATAATATTAGGGGAATTATAAATTAGATAATGTTCCTAAGAGTTAGGAAATTATTAATTTATTAAATTCACTAATATTAGGTCTAAATAGGATGAGGTTGGCGCCTCATATATACAAGGGATTTAATTAATAAAAATGTTTTATTAATTAAAGTCATGGCTTGAAATTTGAAATTCAAATGAGATTTGATCTAGATTTCAAATGGATGAATTAAATATATTAAAGTAATATTTTAATTCATGATTTATAGGGCAAGTCGAAATTCTAGGCCCATTGGATTTAAAATATTAATGTAATATTTTAATTCAATTATCTAGAGTTTGAGACTTGGTGAGATTGACTTAAAGATATTCTGGGAATTCTTTAATTCAATATTGTTGGAAAATAACAAATTAGTTATAACTATCTAAGAGTTAGTTAGTTATTTTGATTTATTAAATTCCAACAAAAAAAGGGGGAGGATAGGCGCATGGCTTGGAGAGAGATTTGGGAAGATTTGATCTTCCAAATTGATTCTCCAAGATTGCATTTTGATTCCAATTTTAATATTAAGGTAATATTTTAAATTGGAAATCAAGTCCTAAAATTGTGATATTAAGATATCATAATATTATGGTTTGATAATTATATAATTTTAGGCCTTCCTAAAATTATAATTATCAAAGTCCCCAAACCCTATAAATAGGAAAGCCATAAGTCGACTTAGACATGCCTAATCTAGAGAGAGAAAATTTCGATTTTCAATCTAGGTTAGAGAGAGAATTCACAAACTTGAGAATTGGATTCTTGAGAGTGAAATCACAAAAGGGTGAGAGCCTCATGCACATAGAAAAGTCGACTTAGCCTAGTTCTTCTTAGAAGGAAAAATTCGATTTTTCCCTTTGGTGAGAAGAGAGAGAAAATCGCATCCTTGCTTTCCTAGAGAGAGAAAGTGGCGCACAATATTAAGAGTTAATATTGTGTGACAAGGTTGTGTGGGATCAAGAAGAGTTCTTGATCAAGGCGCCAAAGAGTTCTTGATAATTCAAGAAGAGTTCTTGAATTAAAAGAACACCCGTAGATAAAGGTTCCGGATTCACTTGAGAAGTGAAGGAGGCTAGCACCTAGGCATCTCCAAACTGTTCGTGTGGATTACCGGCGGAGGAAGGACGCGTCACGTGGACTTCTTGGAAACGCCCCGTTCAACTAAACGATTGAAACTCGTGAGGTATACCACTTAACCAAAAGTTTTAAATTCAGCTAGCGGATCCGTTCGGGAATTCTTGGACCTGGGCGTTTAAAGTTTTTTTTATTTACAGTTTTTCATGCTTCCGCTGCCTTAGGCGCCCTTGAATTCCCAACAGTGGTATCAGAGCCACGCTAGTTCTTGGATTTAAAACTGTTTGTTTGTACATGAGATGTATGAAGTTTGTGTGTTTACCGCTTTCAATCACAGTTTTAGTTTTACAAAATTCACCGAACAATTTTGGGCTAAAAGTCGACTTTATCATATAATGTGCAAAATTATGTATGAGATACATAAATAAATCAATGAGATTGATTTGGATAATTTTCTTGAATTTTAAGGCCTAAGTCGAAATCTTTGTATAATTATAATTAAAAGTGTTTTAATTATAATATTATAAAGATGGTTTAAATTTATTAAAATTTGGAATTTTATAAATTTTGGGTCAATAATTCGAAATTCTTGAATTAGATTCTTGAATTTTATAATTATTGATAATAGGCCTAAATTTCAAGAAAAGGCATGTTAAAATTGCACAACCCTAAAATTAAACACAATTTTAAAAGAGTTTTAAATATGTGTGTTTAGTTACCGTGTTTGACATATTTATATGAATTGTTCATATTTGGATGTGTGGTGTTGGATATGGCTCTAGGAGGTTTATTTCGGTAAATACGGCCTGCGTGTCGTCTCCCTCTACTCTTATGTAATTTTACTTTCTGTTTATACCTCAATGCAACTGGGGTTTATTCACGTGTAATTTTATTTTTCTTTTTAGAAAAGTTCTCTCATTGGCTTGGGAGAATTCTAGGGTAGATGAGCCATATCTAAACACGGTGTGCTGCATTGCATTTAGATGTATGAGATGCGCTAGATGTATGCTTAGGGTGCGATTTTAACATGCTTAAACAAAGAATGCGCTATAGCCACGTATACGATACGAGCGTGGGATTTGTATGAGATACAAAATCCAGACACATGTTTATATGTATGAGATACATGGGGAAATAAACATGTGGCATGACTCGTTTAATTTTAAAAGAGTTTTAGAATTAAACAACCAAATCGGAATATTTTAAATAAAAATCAAACTCTTTTAGAAAATCTTAAGTCGTAATGCCATCGCTAAAACACCCTGTCAAAATCTTGTTCATCGTGGAGCGGTGATCGCCTCCGCGACACGTATCTGCCTTGACCTTGAGGAGACACGGGTGAATGGGATTTTCAATATAACGCCTATTGAAATCTTGGTTCTTTGGATACGGTGATCGCCTCCGCGACACGTATAGCAGTTGGGCCTTGATGATATAGGGTTGGGCCTCCGCCTCGTTATCTTGAATTTAGCCATTCACATGTTTTACCGTGTGACTTAATGGGGTTATCAAAACGGTTTTGGACCTCAAGGCATTAGATGGGATAAACATGCCATAATAAGTATCATAAGATGATACAGTCCCATAAGGATCTAAGAGTCACATGAGATGTGATTGGTAAGAGTTACCTACCTAAATAACCAAAAGGTGCATGATCGCCTCCGCGACGGTAAATTTTGGTGAAATATGGATCTTAGCCACTAATAATAAATTTCACTGAGTTTTATAAAATAGTGGAAGTATTTTATCTGCTAATAAATTTTTCATATCTTAAAATTGTAGAATCAAAAATGGCAAAAAATAGTTCATCATTTTCACTGCGACCTATCCTTGAGAAGGATAAGCTGACCAGAACAAACTTCCTCGATTGGTTTCGTAATCTGAGAATAGTTCTCACCCAAGAGAGGAGGCTCTATGTTCTGGACAGGCCTATTCCCAATGAGCCTGCCAAGGGCGCTCCAGGAGCAGAGTGGAGGGCTTGGGAGAAGCACTTCGATGACTCGCTGGAGGTCTCTTGTCTGATGGTAGACACAATGATCCCTGAGCTGCATGAGGGCTTGGATCAATTGATGGCATATGAGATGATAACTCGTCTCAAGGAAATGTTTAGCTACCAAATCAGACAAGATAGATATGAGACCAACAAAGCTCTCGTGTCTTGCAAAATGGCTGAAGGTGAATCTGTCCATTACCATGTCATGAGGATGAGAGGGTATATAGATCACCTTGATAGGCTGGGTTTTCCTCTTCCACAAGAGTTTGCCACTGGAGTAATCCTGTGCTCACTTCCTGAGAGCTATAACCCATTTATTAAAAGCTTCTTAAGGAGGGGAACAGAGAAAACAGTTTCTGAGTTGCATGGGATGCTCAAGTCTGTTGAGGCATCCATGATCCAGAAAAGGGAAAGGAAGAAGAAGGGCAAAGGCAAGGGAAAGGGAATCGTGCTGGATGGTGAGACCAAGCCAGAGGACGACCCTGAATCTCCTGCCAAGAAGGCAAAACCCTCAGAGGAAGTATTCTGTTCTTTCTGTCAAGTGTCAGGACACGCGATGAGAAAGTGCAAGTACTACTGGGAGGATCAAAAGAAGCAGAAGTGCGTTAAAGCCTCTACTTCAGGTATCTGGGTTATAAAGTGTTCTATCTTTCTACTTAAATCACTTGAGTATTGGATACACATGTGATTCTCACATTTGATGTGCAGGGTCTTCAGAGACGGTAGAAAGCAAGGACGGAAGCGAGATGGACCTAGATGTGGACAATGGAGCAAATGTTGCTCCCATTGCTACTGAAGGAACAAGCGAGCTTGGACCGCCCTCTATGGGCTAGATTTGTTATTATTCTTTAGATGTTTGGACATTGTTTTTCTCCTTATTAGATAAGGTGGATTTTTGTGTAAACATTAAAGAATGGTTTCTATTTTGAATAAATGTTTATTTGCTTATGAGATTTGCAAAGGTACTCATTTTATTTAAATTAGAACAATAACAATATTTATAACATCGATACAAACTTTTAGCAATTTGTTGTTTAGGCCATACAAACAAGAACCACCTTGAAGCTTCATGATTTGGAATCATGTGATGCTTGCAAGCCTTGTTTAAAATGGAAAACCAACAAGAGGTTTTTCCTTTATAGTAAAGGAAAATCTAACTTAGTGGAGATCATACATGGTTGATGTATGTGGACCCATAAGTGCTTAAGCTAAAAGTAATAAACTCTTACTGAATGCTTCAAGCGTTAGATCTACGGCTATCATTTGAAACACAAGTTAGAGTTCTTTGAAATAGAGATTTCAAAACGAAGTAGAAAATTAACTAGACAAAAGATCTAGCACCTTCGATTAGATCAAAGGATTAAGATTTGAGTCGAGAACTTTGCTAAAAGTCTTAGAAGCTGTGAGAGAGTCTCACAACTCAATCTTTCTTAAGATCCCATGCTGGATGGAATTTTAAGAAAAAGATGTCAAACCCTATTGGATAAGGTTTGATCTAGGATGATTGATCTTATACCAACCTCAAAGGGCGTGCTCTAGAAGCTGTTGACTTCACACTAAGCCATGTCGTCTGGAGAACACCATATGAGATATGGAATGAAAGGAGTCTCTTGATGTCTCACTACGAGTTTGTTGGATACCCTGAGAAGGGATATCAAGTATACTACCCATCTGACAACAAAGAGTTTGTAGTCAGAGGAGGATACCTTTTAGAAAGGGATTCGTTGTTTCCAAAAGAAACAGTGGGAGTAAAGGATGAATCTTGAAGAGTTCAAGATCCATAAAACAAATCAGAGGCACAGACGAAAACTAGAGAAGATCCGCAAGAGTTGTGGAAGCTACTCTAAAACATAAGGACAACTAAGTTCTGACAGAACACGTTCTCAATTTCAAAAGATAGGGATCTTTGGTCATTGAGAGCAGGAATGTGTTGCTCTAGGAGCGTGGTGAGCCCGCCACCAGTCAGAAATTTCAATCTTTGTTTTGATGAAAACACCAAAGGAGTTTGGCTTCATTCAAAACCTAGATGGGTCCTATGTTTACAAGGAGGTTAGTAGGAGCACAATTGCAATCATGGTGCTATGTGTCGTGCACATATAGCTAGTTGAAAGCTGCATTACTATCCCTGAGATTGAGAATCTTAGAGATATTAATCACTTTCAATGAAGGATAAGAAGCTGGGATCTATGAGATAGTTCTCAGAGGAGCTTCTTAGAATTGAGTCAAGAAGTACATTCTTGAATAAGATACTGAAGAGTTCAGTATGAGAGACTTCAAGAAGGGATTCATGGTGATGAATCAAGGGGATTAGTCTTTTGCAAGAATCAGTGTTTCCTGAAACACGTGATGAGCAGAGACACATGAATGGCATCCTATGTGCTTTAGCAATAGGATCCATCATGCTGTACCAGACTCGATATATCGCTTGCCCTATATGTGATAGGCTGTGACCCTGTTGAGGTTCACTAGAAAGCTGTCATTAAAGTCCTTAGTACTTGAGAAGCACTAAAGACAAATTCTTGGTATATGGAAGAGTTAATGTGTAAGGTGGTTACACAAGAAGCCCATTATTCGAACCAACCAAGATTAATTGCAGTAATGAAAATGTATTCCCTGAACAGTAGAGATCGTAAGTTGCAATGGTTCCAAGCGGAATGCGATCGCTGATTCTACAAGAATGGGTTAGTCGCGTGGGACGCAGACTGTAAAAACTAATGTCTGAAGTATGCTTAAAGATCATCCTGGAGAGACAGGAAGATGCCTAAGCAGGGAAAGAGTTTCCCCACTGACATTCCGACAGTGATGTACTCAGACAAGATCACCTAGAGATGGTGACACTAAGATATGTAAAAAGTAGCAGTCGAGGATTCTGCCAGTCCTCTTGCTAAACCCCGCCACAGGTTTACATGAAAAACATGTAACGTCAATTGGGAATTAGATGCACATTAATGGATGTTTCTAAGAGTTAGAAACAGTTTGATAATGATTGTACCTAGTGCAAGTGGGAGTTTGATGGAGATTGTGCCCTAGGGTCAATCATCCTTTAGATATGTTGGGAACATATCAATTAATTTATGGAGATAAATTAATGGTTATCATATTATTAGCATGTTTACTATGATAACAGTCCATGATTAATTATGAGATAATTAATCTAAACAGTCCCTGGTCGCTCATTCGAGTGGGAGCTTGAATTGAACTAAGACCAGCATGACCTCGGTGCATGAGATGCACGCACTAGATGCTGGGACGAGAGTCATGGTGCAATTATGTAAGAGTTACAAGTTGCTGGACCGACCCGGAGAGTTCTGCATGGGTTCAGTCATTAGCTAGTCTCTCCTGTACAATCTGTCATGATGCCCTTAGACCTGAGGTCTTGACTATTCCGGCATTACAGTTGTCAAGCTTTGGCTTAGTCTAACGTTATCCGTAACAGGGTAGCCATAAGGGCTGAGTACGGGTTTGGTTGATTGTCGTGCTGAGGAATGTGGTTGACCAAGATGGAATTTTGTCCCTCATAGAGATGGGAGATATTTAACTGGGCCCCTCGACGAGTCTGTCCAAGGGAATGTGTGGCCACACTGGATATTGGGACTTACTCAGGAGATCGAGAAAGTTGAGGTTTGGATTTTGGATGACATTCCCATGCCTGATCCTTACCGAAATATCGTAGGACAAAAAGGGATCTGAACATGATAGTACTAAGGTTAAGTCGTTTAGGGGTTAAAACGATAACTCACGTGTTTTGGGTAGTCGTGATGGCTTGCTAGAGTCCGCTCTCGACTTGTAAGTCATGAGATGATTTACTGCCAACTTCACGTGGGGCCTGCTGGGTCACACACGAGCAGGAACCAGATGCCAAGCTGGAACACGAGTTAAACCTAATTCGTGGGTCACATTTGTGACACCGTTTGAGACATAACTTATTGTGGGACATAAAGTCTTGTCTTGAATTAATTATCTACAGATATATTATATTTAGATTTGTGAGACAAATATATATATATATATATGATAATTGTTAAATAGATAATTGGATTAGGCTATTTACAATTATATTCCTATTTATAATATTAGGGGAATTATAAATTGGATAATGTTCCTAAGAGTTAGGAAATTATTAATTTATTAAATTCACTAATATTAGGACTAAATAGGATGAGGTTGGCGCCTCATAATTCAAAGGAATTTAATTAATAAAAATGTTTTATTAATTAAAGTCATGGCTTGAAATTTGAAATTCAAATGAGATTTGATCTAGATTTCAAATGGATGAATTAAATATATTAAAGTAATATTTTAATTCATGACTTATAGGGCAAGTCGAAATTTTAGGTCCAATTGGATTTAAATATTAATGTAATATTTTAATTCAATTATCTAGAGTTTGAGACTTGGTGAGATTGACTTAAAGATATTCTGGGAATTCTTTAATTCAATATTGTTGGAAAATAACAAATTAGTTATAACTATCTAAGAGTTAGTTAGTTATTTTGATTTATTAAATTCCAACAAGAAAAAGGGGAGGATAGGCGCATGGCTTGGAGAGAGATTTGGGAAGATTTGATCTTCCAAATTGATTCTCCAAGATTGCATTTTGATTCCAATTTTAATATTAAGGTAATATTTTAAATTGGAAATCAAAGTCCTAAAATTGTGATATTAAGATATCATAATATTATAATTTGATAATTATATAATTTTAGGCCTTCCTAAAATTATAATTATCAAAATCCCCAAACCCTATAAATAGGCAAGCCTAGGTCGACTTTCTATAAGGGACTTAGAGAAGAATTGGATTCTTTGATAAGTGAGAGATAAGCCTATTCTAGAGAGAGAGAAATTTCGATTTTGATCTAGCCTAGAGAGAGAATTCACAAACTTAAGAATTGGATTCTTGAGAGTGAAATCACAAAAGGTGAGAGCCTCATGCACATAGAGTGGAAGTCGACTAACCCTAAATCTTCTTAGAGAGAAAATTTGATTTTCTCTTGGTGAGGAGAGAGAAAGAAAATCGCATCCTAGCTTTCCTAGAGAGAGAAAGTGGCGCAATATTAAGAGTTAATATTGTGTGTCTAGGTTGTGTGGGATCAAGAAGTGTTCTTGATCAAGGCGCCATCTAGTTCTTGGACATTCAAGAAGAGTTCTTGAATTCAAAAGAACACCCGTAGATAAAGGTTCCGGATTCACTTGAGAAGTGAAGGAGGCTAGCACCTAGGCATCTCCAAACTGTTCGTGTGGATTACCGGCGGAGGAAGGACGCGTCAAGTGGACTTCTTGGGAACGCCCCGTTCAACTAAAGCGATTGAAACTCTGAGGTATACCACTTAACCGAAAGTTTTAAATTCAGCTAGCGGATCCGTTCGGGAATTCTTGGACCTGGGCGTTTAAGTTTTTTTTAATTTACAGTTTTTCATGCTTCCGCTGCCTTAGGCGCCCATGAATTCCCAACAGGGCTTTGTTTAGGGAACCTAGCATCTCCTCGAGGAACTCTTCTTTCCCCTTCTCGAGCTCCTCGATGCGTTGGTTTAGCCCCTTGAACTTATTCTCTCCATCAACTATGGCTAACTCCACCTTGGCTAGCCTAGTATCACGTCGGCCAAAGCCACCCTCGACCTTGACCTTCCTCTCTTGGGTGGCTTTGCCACTTGCTCAACATGGGTGGTCTCGCTCTTCCCAACCATGATGCAAACTCTTCCCAAAGGACGATCGAATGTAGCTTTGATACCAACTGTCACGGACTTAGATTTTCACCCTATCTAAGTGACCGTGCGGCCTAGTACTTTCGCCTCTAAGTACTAGTCAGCCTCTCAAAACTCTCACAACTCACACTCAAGAGAGTAATGGAAGTGATTAAGAGAACACAAGAGATGAAGAACTTAGGAATGCTCCACTAAATGCTAAATTACCACTCAACTCTTGGTTCGTTACAAATGAATGCCTCTACTTCTATTTATAGCCTTTCCACCTCCTTAATGGACGATGGAGATCTATTTGATCCTACGGTCTATAATTGTCCTCTAGACTCTTTTATACATATCTAGTATGTACATGCGATATCTATACATCCCCATAATGTTCTAGAGTCTTCTACCATACTCTAGACCATTAGGCTTCAACAACCTTCTAGAACCTTCCACATCCTTCTAGAGTTGTGTAGAGACTTCTAGATGCTTCTAGATAGTTCTACACCCTTCTAGAAGATTCCACACACTTCTAGATCATTCTACAAACTTCTAGAATATTCTACACACTTCTAGAATATTCTACACACTTGTACACCATACTAGTACCTTCTAGAGAATTCTTTCATTCTCTAGTCTTATGGAGAGAATTCTAGAGAATTCTTGAGCCTTCATAGACGAGTCGTGACACGATGCATGGAGACCCTTCGACGGTGGCTAGCAACTCCAGAAAACGACACTTCTTGTGGATTTGAAATCTGAAATCCTAAACATGTGGCTGTTGGAATCACTACTAGAAAACTTGTGATTAGCAATGGAAATTAGAAACATA
>QANZ01020295.1:5441-65038 GCA_003254925.1 Chamaecrista fasciculata
GTGGTTAATGACATAAAAAATTAATAAAAAAAGAAACTTAAATCTCAACTCAAATTAAAAAACATAATAAAATATGTTGTTAATTTATTGAAATAAATTAGTTAAATGATAAAATTGACTAAAATGTAAAATACTAAAAACTAAATTAACAACCAAAAATATTATGAATAAAATTAAAAATTAATGTAAAGTTTAAGGATGAAAATAATGCTTTTGCAGTTTGCCTAAAATAAAATATCATAATAATTTGTTGGATTTTGGATAGCAATAGATTAATTAAAGATGCTAGGTATAAGCTAATTGGCAAAATAAAAACATAAATGTCATTATTTATAGTCTAATACAATGATGTTGTTCGACGAAGGTATAAAACAAATCAACGTAAATTTAAAATATTGGAAAGAATTATCATGTATTCTGCTTGGTTTTTTAACCCTTCATTATTCTTGGTGCAAGGCATATTTATCGATATTATAATATATATATATATTTTATATTATATGGCTCCACCCCTTTCTGGTCGTCCACATTTTAAAACTATAGTACAAAATTAATAATAAGAGAAAAATTATTATTTGATCCCTTACTTTTGACTGAGTTAAAGATTTAGTCCCTCATTTATTTTACATACATATTTACGTGCCCATTAGGGCACGCAAAGCCTCTAGTATATATATATATATATGAGTGGCTGGTAAGGAATAAGGATGCAATAACGATGTCCGACGTTTGTGAAAGTAATTAATAAAGAAAGCAAGTGGAAGATGCAACGAGCAGCCCCAAAGGAATAAAATTATTAATGGGTCCGAATAATTTTTAAATTAGCCATAAATATTTTACTTGTTTCGGATTAATCTAACATTTTGTTCATGATTTTTTAATTTTAATTTTAAATATACTTTAAGAATATAATTTGACATCATTTGTTAATGATAGTGATGTATGAAAAAAAAGCTCTTAAAAAATAACATATTTATAAACTCATTACATTCGTTAAGACTTAAAACGAATTAAATATTATCAATTTTATTCATCTAACTACAAAATAAGTTGCTCATTTGAGAATTTGATTTGATCTCATTAATTAATCACTTTAACTAGAAAGAGAAAAGACTCATATAAAACAATATATTTATTATATTCAAACTTAAAATGAAAAAAATATAATACATGAAGTATAGTTTGAGACCAAAAGTAAAAATCATATAAATATATAAAACTAATTAGAAACTTGTTTTTATAATTTCTTTTTTAGTCATGTAAAAATATATATGTGTTTAATATTTTTTTTCTACCATGATTGATCATATATAAAATTGTTGTCACATGTTAAATATTTATTAAAAAATCTTATTTTAACAAATATATAAGAAATTTTATCCAAATGTTGCCCTATATATAGCATTATTATATTAAGCATTGAACAATAAAAGGGCATTCATTAGTCATTGGAACCCAAAGCACATCGTCGTCATCTGCATAAAAAGTCACTAAGTTTAATTTGGCAGATTTATAAGCAACAAAAGTATCCAAATGATTTTATATAATAATGAGGCAATATAATTTGTTATTTGATTAAACGAACCTCTCAATAAAACTGGAGTTGGTGACAGACAGTCAACGTTCATGTATGAGTACTTTCCCTTACAAGCTGAACCTACTTCTAATGAATACGCTAATTAATCTTATTGGTCCCATGCCTTTGCATGATGAGACATTCTCAATTTACACTATACACTTGTACTATACCCTTTTTTAATTTGGGGCATATTCAATACTCTGACCACTAACGAATCCTAAATTTTAAAATATATATTGCCACCGAAGCTATAATTCAAGTTTTCAAAATGTATATAAAAGATTATTACATTATATAACATGCGAATTTCGTTAATGTGCAGACCATATAAATCTAAGTCTAACTAAACATTTTAATTAACTGCAATAATAGCTACCACTTGATCGTCTATTATTCATTAAGTTATTGATAATAAATGACAAAACTCAAATTGACAATTTGACACATCAAATCAGATTATATATAAATATAGACTATGAACCGCAATGACGCATTCCAACTTATCTGTAGCGATTATAGAAGTATATTGTCCTTTCATTCCTGGTTGACTTTCTTCTTCGATTTCTCATGAACCACATTATTGGGTTTTTTTTAATTTATATATTTTTTTAAAAAATGTTATTCATTTATTCCTTGCATTTACTTTTTCGTTTTTTTTTAATTATAAAGCTATAGTCTTGACTCTTAAAATCAATAATGATACTATTAAATGGCCAAATATCCGCGTGACATTGAATTCTATATGTGGGTTTGTTATTTTCACCTAAAATATGATGGGAAAGGAGGACGCCACAGGATATAATATATAATAAAACTACTCAGGAAGAGTGATCATCAATGGTATAAACTATTTTTAATACTTTTAGAGTACATACATTATTTATTAGTAATTATAAAAGCCTACTTTGCATTGGGAGGCTAAGGTGGGTGATCTTATGTGAGTTGTCAAACTTGGCATCACATGCACAAAATATAGTATATAAGCTTCGTTCAATATAGCTCTTGGGAAGAAAAAAAAAGAAATTTGGAAATGAGAATCACATAAATCAACTTATAAGTTATAACTGCCATCTCTAGTGCGTGATTTTTAACATGTAACTCCATCTTTCTACGGATTCTAACTTTCTAAGCAACTGAAACATCAAAATCATGTGCTGGATCCATAATTGCAATAAAATACGACCGTCAAGTAAATGGATTGCGATTGAATCAAGATGGTATTGTGGGTAATTTTCCATATATTCCAAGTCCTTTTTTAGTTGTGTTCACTAGTTGAAAATAAGACCACCCTTTTTTTCCGCAGTTTTAAAAATATTATCTTCTATGCTATACAGCATTACAACTTAAGCGAATAAACTGCGGCGTACTACTCGTTTTATGCTTATTAAATAACGAGCCCTACTCAAAAATAAATTAAAATACGACGAGAAAAGCAATTTAAACATACTCTATGCTTTGGACTTATTAACCATGACAAACTAAATTTTCTAGAGAGAGAAATTTATATTTTAGTTTTTAATAAATAGAATAGTTTTTAATTTAGTCCTTTATTGTTAATGACTAAATTAACTATCTTTTTTATATTCTTAAGTTAATACTCTAATAATTGAATCATCAAATTATAAATCAAATTTGGATATAAAACTGATATTGTCATAAATGTCATCATTCAAGGATTAAATTGTAAGTTACTTTATCTATTAAGGATTAAAATGTAATTTTTGTCAAATTTTTATAAAAAAATTAGGACAATAACCTAAAAAGAAAAAATTAAATAACCTGTAAGGTAAAAAGAACCCACCCCAGAAAGCATTCATTCGTGCAATGTGTGATGAATGGCGCAAAAGTTCAACGTTGTGTGCTGATTTTGTTTAGAATAAGAAGGGGAGATTGAGGAAGTGGGTCCTTTTGAGAAAGCAAAATGGATCAAAATCAAAGTCACCTTCTTTAACACTAACAGTGAGGCAGTGACGCAGTGACAGTGAGATTCATTAATTCACTACGCTCTTCTTCAAATCTACCCCTCTTAGGCTCTTTAGTTTCTTACTTTCTTCATTCTCTTTATAAATACTTCGTCTCTGCCTCCACATTGTTGAGACCAAGCACTCGAGAGTTTGAGACGCGTATTAAACCACTTCCCCATGACACGACTTTCCTCAGATTCATAAATCTTTGATTTTGTTGCGACTGTTATCTCCATATTCATCCACCCATTATTGTTTAAACCCAATATAAACAAGCGCATCATGTAATTCCTAACCATTTGCTTGTTTTCTCATTACCCATTTGTTCCAATGGCACCCAAGTAACTCTCTCTCCACAAACTCCTGATTTTGATTTCATCCTCTGAAACTCCTTCAGCCTATACAGATTTTGAGGTGGATTTTTGGTAGGCGAATTGAAAGCCATGGAAGAAACATTTGTTCCTTTTGAAGGAATCAAGAATGACCTCAGAGGAAGGTTAATGTGCTACAAGCAAGACTGGACCGGCGGATTCAGAGCAGGTTTAAGGTAATATGCTTATTATACTTTTGTAAGATTATAATGTTTCCAAAAATCCTCCAATGGTAAACTGATACATCTATCAAATGTACCCTTGCGTTTCTCTTCACAGGATTTTGGCCCCCACCACATACATATTTTTTGCTTCAGCGATTCCTGTCATTTCCTTTGGTGAACAATTGGAGCGAAGTACTGGTAATGAATATTCTTCCAACTCTTTATGTTATGCTGCTTTCCAATGGTTGGCCCTTTTACTTTAGCATAAATATTTCCCTTTTTGTTGCAGATGGAGTTCTAACAGCTGTTCAAACCTTAGCATCCACATCAGTTTGTGGCATTATACACTCAATATTAGGGGGTCAACCATTATTGATTTTAGGAGTTGCAGAGCCTACCGTGATCATGTATACATTCATGTTCAACTTCGCTAAGGAGAGACCAGAATTGGGTCGGAATCTGTTTCTAGCATGGTGTGGATGGTGAGTCATTTTATACTTTTTCCTAACAAGATCCCCAACTTTTATTTTTACTAATATATAATGATTGGCTTAACATTGTCATGTTCTTTCTTTTTTCTATTTTTTTTTTAATTTTTTGATTCTATAGGGTATGCGTCTGGACTGCGCTATTGCTATTCTTGATGTCCATCTTAGGAGCTTGCTCCATCATCAACAGATTTACCCGTATAGCAGGGGAGTTATTTGGCCTGCTCATTGCCATGCTCTTCATGCAGCAAGCTATCAAAGTAAGAAAACTTACAATAAATATCACCTTTCTTATATATTACTATGAATTTAGGATCTGAGCCCTGATGCACTATATATGACCAAATTTATGTATGTGTGTATGTGTGTGTCAGGGACTTGTGGATGAATTTCGCATACCAAAGCGAGAAGATCCAAAGTTAATTGAGTTTATACCTTCATGGAGGTTTGCTAATGGGATGTTTGCTTTAGTCCTTTCATTTGGCCTTCTCCTCACTGCACTAAGAAGCAGAAAGGCTAGGTCATGGCGTTATGGTTCTGGTAATTATGACTGTCTTAGTCTTTCACATGCAATTGTAGTTTTAGTCCATCCTATTTTATAATCATCATTTGGATTCCAAAAAGAATAACATTAGCTGTGCTACAGGTTGGCTTCGCAGCTTAGTAGCAGACTACGGTGTACCACTTATGGTCCTTGTTTGGACTGGCGTTTCATATATCCCTTCTTCAAGTGTTCCACATGGAATCCCAAGGAGACTCTTTAGTCCAAATCCATGGTCACCTGGTGCTTACGAGAATTGGACTGTAATCAAGGCATGTATATTACAATTACAACTTCATTCATTGTTTGTCCCTCATTTATCATCATCATATGATGTTCCTTCAATTGTTGTAACAGGATATGGTCCATGTTCCTATTGCCTACATAATTGGGGCGTTTGTTCCGGCAACAATGATTGCTGTACTTTATTACTTTGACCATAGTGTGGCATCCCAACTTTCTCAGCAGAAAGAGTTCAATTTGAGAAAGCCGTCTTCTTACCATTACGACTTGCTCCTTTTGGGGTTTCTGGTGTGTATGCTTTCTCATTCAACTTGTTTCGGTCACTATTTTGTTCCTTTTTGTGATGCTAAATTCCATCTTAATTTCTGGATTGCACAGACCTTAATGTGTGGACTTATTGGAATTCCTCCCTCAAATGGTGTCATACCACAGTCACCAATGCATACCAAGAGTCTGGCCACTCTTAAACACCAGGTAAAAAAGTTCTACCATGTAGGAAGATTATGGCTTTATAGAACATGTGTCCCTAAAATTCAGAAATTTTGGTACAGTTACTTCGAAACCGGCTAGTTTCAACAGCACGATCTAGTATTAGCAAGAATGCTAGTTTAGGACAATTATATGGAAATATGCAAGAAGCGTACAATCAAATGCAGACTCCTCTAGTTTATCAGGATCCCTCAGCTCGAGTAAGTACAATTCCTCATTACATAACTTAATTATCTGTACCATCAAGTTTTTTAATGTTACTAATCATATAAAGTTTTCTAAACAGGTACAGGGACTTAAAGAATTAAAAGAAACAACCATCCAAGCAGCGACAAGTATGGGAAATATGGATGCACCAGTAGATGAGACCATATTTGATGTTGAGAAAGAAATAGACGACCTTTTGCCTGTTGAAGTGAAGGAACAACGCGTCAGTAACTTGCTTCAAGCAGCAATGGTGGGTGGATGCGTTGCAGCCATGCCTTTCCTGAAGAAGATTCCAACCTCAGTCCTTTGGGGTTACTTTGCCTTCATGGCTATCGAGAGTTTACCTGGCAACCAATTCTGGGAGAGGATTCTACTTCTCTTCACTGCACCTAGCAGAAGATACAAGTATGTACACATATCCTTAAGCACATTATCTCTTTAATTTTTGAGGAGTGACTGAGTGACATTGTTTTGTGTTGTTGCAGGGTGCTTGAGGATTACCATGCTGCTTTTGTCGAAACAGTGCCATTCAAGACAATTGCAACATTCACCATCTTCCAAACTGTTTATCTGCTTGTGTGTTTTGGACTAACTTGGGTTCCAATTGCCGGGGTTATGTTTCCAATGATGATCATGCTGTTGGTTCCAGTAAGGCAGTATTTTCTCCCCAAGTTTTTCAAAGGGGCTCACCTGCAAGAACTTGATGCAGCAGAATACGAAGAGCAACCTGCTTTACCATTCAACCTTGCAACTGTAAGATTTTTATTTGAGTAAACTGACATTTTAGACCTTAAATTATATGGGAGCTGTCATTTTAGTCCCTTATTTTTTGAAATGTTTGGTTTAGTCCTTAAAATTAATGATTCTTTACAAGTTAATCCCTCCATATCCATGAGCATCCTAACTGTGTACCAATTCAATTCCTGGAGGGACTAAATTGCAATGAATCATGAACTTCTAGAGACTAAATCAAACATTTCAAAATTCAAGGACTTAAATAACAAAGCTCACATAGTCCAAGGATTAAATTGATAGTTTACACCTTTTTCTTTATCCATGTTCATCCACATTTTTGTGTGTTTGTTAATCATATTAATACTCATTTCCTGTGTGTGGTAGCAGCAATCAGAGTTTGGAGGTGTTGCTTCTCATGTCGATGAAGGCGAGATCCTAGATGAAGTTATCACAAGAAGTCGTGGGGAGTTTAGGCACACAAGCAGTCCAAAAATCACAAGCACCACACCTACACCAAGTAAAGATCCAAGAACTCATCAGAGTCCACGTCTCTCATTCAGTTCTCGCATGGGAGAGGCTGCAAGTGAACAGAGTCCTCAAGTTGGCGCTAGAAGTCCCTATAGTCCTAAAAGCAGAGAAGCAAAACCATCAACATTGGGGAAAAGTCCATCAACTCTGGGGAAAAGTCCTCTTAACCCAGACACAAAATAGCAGGACAAGCATTAAGAGCCAGAGTCTTTGATCCATCCCCTTGAGGGGCTTTATTAGAAAGCCTATTTGTTGCTTCACTTCTGTTTTTGTTTTAGTTTGTTGTTTTGCTTGGCATGGTTGTAACTTGTAAAGCTCTTTTCCATATGGCCCTCATATGCCATAGACTGTAGGAGATTTGTAAACTATATATGTGTGGCGCTTCTTCATGACAACTATACTAATATAATAATTCTATTTGTGCAAAATGTATATCATCAAATGCCTTTTTGAATACATTCTGTATATTTTGAATCTCACATTTGTCCTTCTTGTTATGTAAGTTGTATTGTAATATGAGATCGAATTTGTATTCAGAATTAAGCTTAACCAATAAAAGAATGTTTATCATGCCTCAGAAGTTATCTATCTATATACAATATTTTCTAGCTTGAAATAGTGCTTCATTGAGGGTTTATGGCTTATACAACACAATGTCTGTAACTTCTTGTTCAAATGCAACGAGACAACTTGTCAAAGGAGAGATGGTTACTCACCATGTATTTAGGCTAATATGATCTTAAACAGAAGGAGAATAATATTTGTTTTTGCTTGGAATTCCATCTCTTATCACTTTCTACTGCTAGTTAACTTGTCTGAAGAAAAATGAAAAATTCTATCTACTTGGGGTTCCAAAAAGGGTCAAGATATTCCCAAAATTAAATTAAATTAAATAATATTCCGTTGCTTGTGTGAATTATTGAGTCTGCTTATTGTATGGATTCAATGACTCTTCAGTGATGAGATGCACCATGGGCTTTAGATAATTGTAGGAAGAAATAGCTGAATTTGATGTCTCTATTCTGTACTCCAAGTCCAAATGGATTGATTATTGTTGTTATCTGTTTGTGTAGGTGCATTGGACTTGAAAGGTATTGAAATGGAGGTTTGGGTGATAGTTTCGTGACTGGAGAGTGGAGAGTGAGGTTAAAACATGGATTATCTATATATCCTGCTATGAGTTGTCAAGATGGGTATTATGAAAAGCATGAAAGCAAGAACGCACTTGGCAATAGAGTAAGAGTTTACTCGAAAAAAGGCAATATAATGTTGAAAAGAAGAACGAAGAGGTGAAGAGAATTTCTTTGTCACCATCGCCACACATTTCAATGTAAAAGGAAGAGATGGAGGGTCCCAATGACCCAGTGTCGTGCATTTGGGTGAGGAAAGAGTGGTATATATATGGTTCATTCATATTCATAGATCATAGATAGGAGGACCCTATCTGTGTACTGCAATGATTCAGAAGGATCTCTGTCACCATTTAGTGAAAAGGATCAAAAAAGTGAGAACTTAACATCAGCTTTTGATTGCGACTTCCAAAATGTCAAGAAAGGTGAGTTTACATAATAATGAATGAGTGAGTAAGTGAGTGAGCAAATTCCAGAGCATGATGAATCAAGATTAGACACTTTAGTTGACCTGATCTGATCATGCATCATCGACGTCCCACCACTATAAGCGGCTGTGAAGAGTGAAGAGAGTGTGGGTCAGAGCAATCATTTGAGATTAACATTGTCCCAAATTCATAGCCACACAACAACAAATGAACAAGACAAATCAAAAACCCTGAAAAGCTAGAACCATTTGTTACTGGTCTTGATTAATTATTACATGACGTAAAAACCAAGTAACAAATAATGGAGATAATATCCATAAAAAAAAAAGGAGATAATAGGTGATCATGTTATACGGAAATTCACAAATTCAAATGGAACCATTCATACATATATAGTTGGCACAAATTAATTTCATCCACATCTGGCAAAAAGAAAATAATTTCATCCACAGAAACAGGTATCTTAAATTCTTGATGTGGAAAGTGGAAGGAAGCGAGAGAATTAGGGAGGCCAAATCGAATCTCATGATATTGTGATTTTGGCATGTAACGAGTGCGTGGATTAACGTTATAAAAGCTTTATGTGTGTCTGAGTGTGTAACGAGAATAGAAGTAACGCCTCTCTTTTTGGACCAACATTCCAAATTTCCAATTCACTCGTATTTCGGTCACTCTCAAATACATCTAACACGGTAACACCTATCTGTTGGTGGTTGGTTAGGAAATGAATTTAAAAACAGTAAAAAAATAATCAAAAAATAAAATAAAACAAAATTTATCAGTAATTCTTTAAAAATTTCAAATTTCACGCAACTGGTTGTCAATAATTAATATTGACGGAATCAATAGGGGAAGGAGTACATATATATAATATGTCTTTTCTTCTCATTTCCCTTAATCTCTTCTCATTTGTATACTTTATTGAACAATTAAATGATATAGTCAACTATTTCTCCAACTTATTAGAGGTTGAGAATTGAGATCCATATATCTTTATATATAATCATTAATCAATATTGTCTCACTCGCATCATTATGCTTGTGACTGAGTGTGTTGTGGCATGGGCTACGCAAAATCACGTGTCACGACATGTTCCCACCATTTCATTGTGCTAGTCTGCTCACCTCACGCTCCTTAATCATTCTTAGTTTGTGTTTCCACCTGATTACTTGCGATTAAAATTAACTTACTTTAAAAAAATTACTTATTTTTAAATAATAATTTGTGTTTGGCCCAGCTTTACTACAAAACTTGTTAGAAACAAACAAGAGAACAGAAAAAATCTTAGATTCTTAATGTATAGAAGCATCATAATAACTAGAAAAATATATTTTTAGTACGTAGATAACTATATACTCCTCCTATTAGTGATTATTAATTGTTATAGTTACATTTAATAATTTTATGTATGTTTTAAATTTCATGCTTTATTAATTTAACAATGAAAGGCATTCCTTGAAGATTTTCTAAATCTAATCATATTGATAAAGATTGTTATTTTTTTTTCGGTATTAGATAAAGATTGTTATTAAATGAAAGAAAAGAAATGGAATCATAAAAACCCACCTCTCAAGACAAGTCTTTTTTTTTTTTTTTTTNGGAATCATAAAAACCCACCTCTCAAGACAAGTTTTTTTTTTTTTTTTGGTAAATTGCACTAAGACCCCTGAGTTTTAAAACTTGACAGATACACCCCCTAAGTTTTAAACATTGCTCACTTAGGATCCTTGAGTTTTAAAACTTGACAAATAGACCCCCTGAACTTTTAATTTTGTTCACTTAACATCCTTGAGTTTTTCAAAAAAGGAAGTTATTTAGGGGTCTTGAGTGATTAAAGTTGAAAGTTCAAGGGGTTTGTCTGTTAAGTTTTAAAACTCATGGGTCCTAAGTAAGCACCATTGAAAACCCAGGGTTTATCTGTCAAATTTTAAAACTCATGGGTGTTTTCTGCCCCTAATTTAAAACTCAAGGGGTCTTAATGCAATTTAGCCATATATTTTTAGGTAAAAGTATTGTTTTCATCTCTAAATTTTACTTTAACATTGAATTTTTGTTATCAATTATTTTGCTGTCAATCTTATTTATGACATTTTATATTTTAGTTAATTTTATTATTTAACCAACTTTTTTCGATAATATAACAGCATACTTGATCATATTTGATCATAATTTTTAATTTAAATTAAAATTTGATTTTATTTTTCTATTGATTTTATATTATATGTTATTACTCATATAGAATATGTCGTTAGAATTTGCATAAAGTAAAAGTAGAAAATAAAATCGACCAACATATAAGAAATTTTATTTTTCTATTAATTTTATATATTGATAATAAATAAAGATATTAGAGATGAAATTAAAAAATATTGAAAAATTTTTTAGAAAAAAAAAAGTTTTGTTTTTTTTTCTCTCTCTCGTCTCCCTTATCTGAGTTATCTCACATTCTCATATATATATATATATATATATATACTAGAGGCTTTGCGTGCCCTAACGGGCACACAAATATGTCTGTAAAATAAATGAAGGACTAAATCGTTAACTCAGTAAAAAAGAATGGATCAAATAATAATTTTCCTCTTATTATTAATTTTGTACTATAGTTTTAAAATGTGGACGACCAGAAAGCGGTAAAGCCATATAATATAAGATATATATATATATATAATTAAAAAAGTTTACCAAAACAAACCATTTAAAAAAGTTTACCAAAACAAACCATTTAGAAAAAACAACTCACTAAAACTTATCTTCAGAGCTCTAGCTTTAAAGAAAAATACGGGCCTTTCCTCCAAAGTTCTAATTGTAAAACTACATTTGAAACGAACAAAAAATAAACTAATACTAAATGAGTTTGATTTTAATTTTTTTTTTGGGTCCGGAGTAGGCAAGACTTATATGCAGTTTCTTATATGCTTGCTATAAGGTTCTCCAATAAAAATATAACACGTGACAAATTTGTTTTGCATGACCAATCATGGTAGAAAGAGAGTATTAAATATAACGTTTTGCACAACTAATCATTGAAGAGATAAAATGTAATTGAAGCTTGTGATTAAAGAACCTTGTAGCAAACATATAAGCTGCATATAAATTTTTTTCTATATTGATTCAAAGCTCCGAACACAGGAAGAAAAAGCCTTCTGAGGACGGAAGAAACAAGTCGACAAAATAGAAAACAAATTGAATTGATGGTAAGATATCCAAAGGCCCAAATGAATATACGACCACCTTCTCAAGACAAAGCCAGTTCAAAGCCCACACTTGCAAGAAACTATCAGCCGCAGCCCCGTTTTTTTTTTTTTTAAAAAAAAAGCATTTTGCTAACATATATCTTATATTATATGGCTCCACTCCTTTCTGGTCGTCCACATTTTAAAACTATTGTACAAAATTAATAATAAGAGGAAAATTATTATTTGATCCCTTCTTTTTTACTGAGTTAACGATTTAGTCCCTCATTTATCTTACATACATATTTGCGTGCTCGTTAGGGCACGCAAAGCCTCTAGTATATATATATATATGTGGGGCTTTGCGTGCCCATATGTATGTAAAGTTGTAAACTAAATAAGGGATTAAATCTTTAACTTAGGAAAAAAGAAAAGACCAAATAATAAATTTCCTCTCATCTTAATTACATGTAATAATTTTATCTTAATATAAGTGGGAGGACGACCAGAATGCTCTTCCCACATATAATATAACTAGGGGCTTGGCGTGCCCGTTAGGGCACAACGGGCACGCCAATATGTATGTATGTAAAGTTGTAAACTAAATAAGGGATTAAATCTTTAACTTAGGAAAAAAGAAAAGACCAACTAATAAATTTCCTCTCATCTTAATTACATGTAATAATTTTATCTTAATATAAGTGGGAGGACGACCAGAATGCTCTTCCCACATATAATATAACTAGGGGCTTGGCGTGCCCGTTAGGGCACAACGGGCACGCCAATATGTATGTATGTAAAGTTGTAAACTAAATAAGGGATTAAATCTTTAACTTAGGAAAAAAGAAAAGACCAACTAATAAATTTCCTCTCATCTTAATTACATGTAATAATTTTATCTTAATATAAGTGGGAGGACGACCAGAATGCTCTTCCCACATATAATATAACTAGGGGCTTGGCGTGCCCGTTAGGGCACAACGGGCACGCCAATATGTATGTATGTAAAGTTGTAAACTAAATAAGGGATTAAATCTTTAACTTAGGAAAAAAGAAAAGACCAACTAATAAATTTCCTCTCATCTTAATTACATGTAATAATTTTATCTTAATATAAGTGGGAGGACGACCAGAATGCTCTTCCCACATATAATATAACTAGGGGCTTGGCGTGCCCGTTAGGGCACAACGGGCACGCCAATATGTATGTATGTAAAGTTGTAAACTAAATAAGGGATTAAATCTTTAACTTAGGAAAAAAGAAAAGACCAACTAATAAATTTCCTCTCATCTTAATTACATGTAATAATTTTATCTTAATATAAGTGGGAGGACGACCAGAATGCTCTTCCCACATATAATATAACTAGGGGCTTGGCGTGCCCGTTAGGGCACAACGGGCACGCCAATATGTATGTATGTAAAGTTGTAAACTAAATAAGGGATTAAATCTTTAACTTAGGAAAAAAGAAAAGACCAACTAATAAATTTCCTCTCATCTTAATTACATGTAATAATTTTATCTTAATATAAGTGGGAGGACGACCAGAATGCTCTTCCCACATATAATATAACTAGGGGCTTGGCGTGCCCGTTAAGGCACAACGAGCACGCCAATATGTATGTACGTTTAAATTATTTAAAGTTAAAGATTACATAAAATTTTTATTTTGATAAATGAGTAAGTTTGAGACCAATTTGAAAATTTATAAAAATATGTAAGATTCATTTAAAATAAATAAAATATTTATGACCAATTTGAATTTACCTCATACATTTAGGATAGATATTGGTATTTTATACATTTGATTAAATTTAAAATAAAGTTAAATTTAGAAAAAATGGAGGACGACCAGAAAAGGTGGAGCCATATAATATAAGATATAGAGATAGATATATTGATAAATGATTATCATAGTTTGAGGGCTTATGTCTTTTTATTTTGTTGCCACTGCAAAAATAGAACAAATATAAAATAAACGAAAAAATAGAACAGAAAAATAAAATATTTTGGTCAAAGGTCATTTTGGTCCTAAATATATGACCTAATATTCTTTTTGGTCCATTACGTTTCAAAATGTTCAAATTGGTCCTAAATGTTAGCAAAACGATTCATTTTGGTCCTAAATGTTGGTAAAATATTTCATTTTGGTCCCAAACTATTGAATTTGATCATATTTCTCTCGTCTCTTATTTCAAGTTCAGAGGGCTTGTTAAGAGGAACTCGTAGCTCTGAATTCGTCGCATTCAAATTTGAAACGAGAGAGATATGATCAATTTTGCTTGTTTGACCATGAAATGAGAACTATACTTTTATGACCGATTTGACCTTGTTTGCTGACGGCTCCAACTAGATAGAGAAAGTATTCTCCGAGAACAATACATAGTTCTAAACTTATCACATTTGAACTTGAAACAAGCCATATTCAATTGTTGGGACCAAAATGAAACATTTTGCAAATATTTAGGACTAATTTGAACATTTTGAAACATAATAGACCAAAATGAATATCAAGACATACATTAAGGACCAAAATGAACCTTTATCCAAATATTTTTATTTAACTTTTGAAAATTCTAATATCAATGAAGAAAGAGACTTAAAGAAAATGAGTGTATAAACCGTAGATATTTAACAAAATGAATGAGGGTGCTCAAGTCTTTGACGAATAAAGAAATATATAAATCTTGACAAAGAAGTTTTCCACTCTGCCATTTTAAGATGGTTTCAACTTTCATGATTAATTTAATATCTTAAAATGAATTTATACCAAGTTAATTAATCAATTTAAAAATATATTACTCAGCGGCAGAATGCCTAAGCATGCTTTGGAGAAGTGTCCACCTTTTACTCTTTTGGATTGTATGCCAAGTTTTATTTCTACTTTGTATTTTGCTGACTATTGCGGAGTGGCTTTGTCCCGCACAGTGCCACTTGTTCTTGGCATAGACTGATGTATCTGTGAACCTTTTTCTTTTAATTGAATGTTCCGTTTTATGAAAAAAAAAAATAAAAAACTCAAGACAATATCCCATAAAAAAAAAAACAAAAACTCAAGACAATAAATATGACGGAAAATCTGTAATATAATGTCGGACCAGAGAGAATACAGGTTGCAACTTTGGTCTGTATATATAAAAATGGCGGTGTATAAATGTTACGTTGTGTAGAAGTAGTAATCTTAGCAGATTGCAATTTATTGATTGCTTCTCTTCCCCTTCATTCCCAATTTTGTATAGGTTCAATCAACCAAGTTAAACAGTGATCGATGAATTTAAATTTTATCATAAATACATTATAATTAAATTTCGTCCAGTAATCTAAATTTATTGTATGAATTAAAATTAAAATACAAGAATGTATATATAAAATGAATCATATATACTCAAACAAAAGAGGTAGAACAAATAAAAAGAAAAGTATGATATATATATGAGCAGTGTGAGATACAAATGAGAGAGAGAGAGATGGGGAAGTTAGCTAGAGAGAGAGGTTGAGGTTGAGAGATTGTTGGGGTTTGTGATGAGAGGGAAGTGAAGAGGATGGAGGATTCATAGCCATAGGAGGAGAAGTTTGAAATTGAAATTGAAATTGAATGTCCGTACTACTAAAATCCTCCCTTTCAAAACAGGGCATCCACGTGGCAGTGCTCTCCATCTGCTGTTTTTTATTATTATGCATCATCTCTATCTCCGATTGCTTTCGTCGTTGATCACGCTCTTCTCGCAAGTTTCGCAACAGCCTGTAGAATTTCTTCATTTCTTCTTCTTCTTCTTCGCCTTCTCTTTCCTCTTTCTTCTCATTATTGTCCATGTCCATCCTTACTCTCTTCGACGCCATGCCAAGATCGAATCAATTAACTAACTATTCAATTCAAATCTCAACTCTTCTCGATCATGATCATCTCCCTCCGATCCATGTGCGCCTTTATATATTCAAGTGTTGGAATCACAAAGACCAATTTGCCCCTACCTTCACTTGCCAACACAAATATCGGGGGCAAGGCGGTCACACGTCACTTGGTAGCTGTTTGCGCGTCGCCGTCGTCATCATCATTCATGAATTTTGTGAGGTGGAATCTCTCAATATTAGATTTATACAATTATTATACGGAACCTACCTAACGATGTCGACTGATGACGTATGCACCATGACGTCACCCCTTCTACGTTGTTGTGCGACACGTTGATCGCTGATTCGTCGTGATCTATATATGTGGACTTGTTCATATATATATACTCCAGTTTCTTCTACCACATGCATCCTGATTTGATTTCCTGAGTTCAATAAAAGCTTTGAATTGAAGCAACTTACCCACTGTATCTGTATGACATGATATGATGATAACATCTATTGGTGACTTGTGTGAGTTTGTCTGCCAATGCCAATGCCAATGCCAATGCCAATGCGATGTTCTCTAGGCCACTTGTTTCAATAAACGCCCACTCTTTAATTTGGCCCAAAACAAGAAATTTTTTTGAAAACGCCCCCTCCTTTAATTTATTCATTTCTTATTTCCTTTATTGTTGTTTTCGCCCATATTTTAATTTCAAAACAGGCACAAATTAATTTATAGTTATACCCTTTTCTAACCAATTCACAAAAACTAAAACTTACAATTTCTCTAGTGTATTCATGTTTTATAAGTCATACTCCCTCCAATTCACAATATGTGTTGTAATTTAATGGATGCGCATAAGCTAAGAAAATGATTAATTCATCTTAAATTTAAAAAAATATAAGATAAAAAAGACTATATATATTAAATCCGTAAAATTGTGAGTATATATTAATTGGTTGAATCAATTAAATTAATAATTAAATTGAATGAAATTATTCTCAAATTTCGGAGTGTGAGAATATGATATGCTTTTGCATCATTCACCGACAACAAACTTTTCAACAAATTATCATTATTTATTATATTCCACAATAGATATTTCATAATAAAACTGTTATTAGAAGTTAGACCGTTGCTTTAAATTAATTTCAACTATGACCGAAGTTCGAAGAGCATCGAAGAGGCTAAAATGAGTGGAAGATATTAGATATATAGTGGGTTGGAGATACATTTCGTTTTGGTCTTTAATTACTACAGTGAGTCGACGACGCACTAAATTAAATATACGTCTGCCATGACATCTTGGAGTTTTATTAATTAATTAATATCATTGGTTGAAATCTCAACTGATCTCATTTCGCTTGGCGCGCAGTAGGCACAACTAATTGCTACCTAGCTAAATATATCTCCGTTTACCAACAAGTGTTTGATCCAGTGGTAGACGAGTTGCACCCCAGGTTAAGGGACCCAGATTCGAGCCCTGGAGTCGACATTTGTTGGGAGGGCTTTAACTGTTCGCTTCCCGGCCCGAATGGAATTAGTCTTTTCCTAGACCTTAACACGAATAGGTAGTAGACAACCATGGTATTTACAAAAAAAAAAAATATATTTCCGTTTTCATTTCACCACGTACGCCACAAAGTTATACGTTAGTTGCTGATATATACAAATAGGCCAAAGTCCAATTTGTAGTCCAATATTTTTGTTCACGTTTCAATTTGGTTTCGTATCTTTTTCTATTACACTTTAGATCTCATATCTTTTGATCAGGTACAAAATTGGTCTCATATAATTTTTGTTGTAGATTTTATTGTATATATTTGTAAAAAGTTTTATTGTTAGTCTCACAATGTGAAATCTGTTGTAAAGATATGAGACTAAATAGTAGTGTACTTTGACCTATAAATTATAAAGGTCAAAGTGCAAATTTAGTCCTGTATCTTTTTTTATTGCACTTTTGCAAAATGATCAACCATTAGTTAATCTTTTTGCCAAGATATGAGATCACTTTCGCACCTGACCCAAAGATACAGGGTCAATTCTTTAATTGAATTAAAAATATGAGACCAAATTATGAAACAAAAAAAGATATGAGACCAAATTGGGAACTAACTCAAAGATATGAGACCAAATGTGCAACAAAAAAAATATATAGGATCAAATGAAAAACTGAACAAAAGATATGACACCAAATTTACATTATGACCAATTATGAAACTGGAATGAATGTAGGTAGCAGGACATGCATCTAAAACTCTAAAAGAGAGTATTAAGTTAATTAAAACTGGAACCAGAGATAGATAGAAGCAATAATTAAATGAGTGAAATTAAACAGTAGTGTAGGATCCTAGCCAAAGGATAGTTGACCATATATATAAACCTGACATCAAAGTCGGAGGTTTAGGTCAATTTGTTTCTCTGTTTGTTGTTGGTGAATAATACTGTGATGATGATGAGCTGGTCGTAATTGAGTTTGATTAGCGTGAGAAGCAACATTTAAGTCCACAATAGCTTCTTGCTGATGTTGCTCGAAATCTTGAAGCTCGAACCTGGGCTTCCAAACTTTGACTCCATTATTAATATTCGATGAGCATTGAATCAACCACTCACGACTCTTTCGAGTTTGTTCTATCAAAGCAAAGAATTCCTCCATTTCTTCTTCTTCTTCTTCTTCCTTGCAACGTCGTTTCCTCTTATGGATGTCGCAACTGCTACCCATTTTGTTCATTATTTGTGATAAGTATGCAGCGGCAATCAAAACTCACGCCTACTTAATTATATTCCAACTTCCAATAATATTGTAAAGCAAGGGAAATTGAAGGACCCAGAATAAGCAATTAAAGGGACAGTAGTACTATATAATATAATATATATGCACTTTCCATGTGATACCGGTCATACGGACCTTTGTTAAAACACGAGTGGTTGTTGAGGATGTGGAGTCTTTTTTATATATAACAAATTCATATTTTGTGTTTCTTTTTGGTTCTTTACAATTAATTAATCGAATGCATCATATCATGGTTAATATATTAACATTAGTTTTAATTAAACAATCTGCAATTCCTTTTTTATCTGATTTAATCGTCAAACATTCTAGAAATAATATCATAATAACTTTCGATCAATAATTAAGAGTCATTACTAGCAAGGTATTTGATTAATTAAGGTAATAATAATTTTCGAAGGAGAATATAAGTTTAACTCGAAATAATATTCTTCATAAAAAAAACTCAATATTTATCTAAAGAATCAAAATCTAAAATACTCCACTATATTCATTAAAAAAAAAATTGTATACTTGTACTAAAAACTAAAAAGAATAGTTGAAAACTTGGAATTTCAATCACTCGTCGTCATCGCTTCCATAGGGTGACGTCGCCTCATTACATCACGTTATGCAGATGTGAGAGTGAGGTTGCTTTTCTAGTTTTCTACAGTAATTTAAAAAACAAACCTACCTTAGTGAATAAGTTCCGACCAAGTCGTCTTTAATTATTAAAAGCTTTATTCATCAAGTCAAGAGAATAAACTAGAAAAGATTTGATCATTCATTTAATTTGTGAGGTATCGGTGTTATCTCCTCCTGGACCTCTTCCTTTATTTTTTTTTTTCAAAAAGAGTCAGAAGATATGCCATATTTAAAATTTCTATCTTTATTTATTCTTGAACAAGCTTGTACTTTTATCATATTCAAAATTACAAATAAAAATGTATATGTTTCTTCTTCCGCCCTCGTGTAACTTGTTGAAGTTTCTCATCCATAAAGGAATTAAAGAAATCCGACATGTTCCACGTTGAGTTTAGACTTTAGAGTTTAGACAACGGAGCTATATTCGTTTATGCAGTGGAGGCCCATAGCGTGGCCCAATCTGTATCAAAAGAAAGGACCATTTGAAGTCCCAAAGAGAATGAATACGACTGTGGGCCTATTACTGGGCCCAAACCTTCAGATACAATGAATCAATTCAACAACAGCGCAGCTTTTTTTTTTTTAATTTTTTTCGGACAAACTTTAATTTGTATTTTATGTATCCTCAATTTCTTTCTTAGGATGGTTCCTTGAGATTCAGACGAAGGCCTTTAATGGTTAAATTATTCATCGACACTGAAAAGCTGATGATACAGTTGAAGCAGTGAAGAACGTTTGAACTTTTTTTTATTTGTTTGAAAAGTTATTTTTGTAATTTGTTTGAATAATCTTTGAACTATAGGACGAACCTGCTACGATGGTTCATGTTTTCTTATGGCTGTGCACATGGAACGTAAACATAAATGCTTGCAATTTGAAAAAATATTTCCTATTAATTAATTTTCATTTTTCTAGTTGATGAGGTGCTAGGGAATAGAACTGGCGTGCATAAAGGTCATCCAATTCTGCGGTCTCATTTTGAGTATAGTAAGGAAAAAAACAATATGAAAGTAGGAAAGCAGTACTTTAATTTGCAGCGAATGAAAAAGTTGGTTTGAATTTTATATATGGTAAAGCTGTTCATTTATTTAGCTTTCTATCTGTGTTGGTTTGTTGTTTTTGCTGCTTACCAAAAAAACAACCAGTGTGTTATGAAGCATCATAATGGATAAAGAAAGTGCAAATTGGTAATTTAATAATAGGATGGTGAGACATAAATGTTGTAGTGGATGGATGAGATGGCATTAGTGGGCTATAGATATAGATTCCTTTTCTCTCTTTCTCGTGAAGTCTTGTTAGCCTTCCATGCCCATACATAATTCTTCTTCATGCGACACTTCTTCATTAACCATTTAGAAGTAGGAGCTACACATATGCCTTTCACTTTTTTCTGAATCTCCCTAGAAAAAGCATTTCCTATATCATCACCTGCAATACTCATCCACTTGCCTCCTATTTTTCTTTTCTTTTCTTTTTCTTCCCTGCAATATATTATTAGATGATTTGTGTGTATGTGGTCGTCTGGTGCTGAAGAAGTAAACAAAAAGTTATAGACATATATATATATATAATGAAATTCTGAATTATATATGGACTCTGTAGCCAAAACAATATCCTTCAACTGGATTGGATTGGTAGAAGGCTAGCTCAAGTCGGTCATTGTGCTGCAAAATAATTAATACAACAGAAAAATGTAGGCGCACAACGGGCCTACAAGCTATATATATATATATATATATATATATATTCCTGATAGTGTCAGTGTAGTGCAGTGGTACTCTGAGTAATAAGTATATAGGAAGGGAAGAGGATGAAAGTAAAAGTAAATCAATTCAATGTTTTTTTTTATCTAAAAGGTCAAAGGGTTATTTTGGTCCTAAATGTATGCCCTAATGTTTATTTTGGTCCATTATGTTTTAAAATGTTCAAATTGGTCCTAAATGTTGATTAAATGTTTCATTTTGGTCCCAAATGTTGGTAAAATGTTTCATTGTGGTACCAAACTATTGAATTTGGTCATATTTCTCTCGTCTCTCATTTCAAGTTCAAAGGATTTATTAAGAGGAACTCGTAACTTTATATTCGTCGCATTCGAATTTGAAACGAGAGAGATATGATCAGTTTTACTTGTTTGAACATGAAACAAATAGTCTACTTTTAAGACTGATTTTGACCTCCTTTGTTGACGGTCCCAACTGGATAGAGAAATTACTCTTTGAGAACAATATGTAGCTCTAAACTCATCACATTTGAACTTGAAACGAGCCATATTCAGTAGTTTGGGACTAAAATGAAACATTTTGCCAACATTTAGGACCAAAATAAACCTTTAACCTATCTAAAATATTTAATTTCTAGTATTTAAATGAAAAATCAATTTGAAATCTTTTAGTATCTTCTCCTCTAATCTATAATCATAATTTTCAAATTTCTCAAACATATTATTATAGCTGAAGGCCTAAAGCCTTGAACACTACTAGAGTACTAGCTAGGTATATATTTTTAACATTCAACAACTTATATAATACTGCTAATGTGATCTTACCCTTCAGCCATACCACATATCACACGAAGGACAATTATAATTTATAAAATGCAAAGAATGCATCACCACCCCACACTACAAGGATTCAGGTTCAATCAAATCTTTGAGCATGAGTTTCCTTTGTCAATTCATGCATGTTATTGTTAACATGAAAAGAAAAGAGAAATGAAAAATGGATGGGAATATATATGAGGTTCACATGTAGGTGTACGGATAATATAATGAAATTGATATATTGCAGTTGTAGGTGTAGTAGGAAGGCAGGCACGCAAGAAGTGGTGGAAAGGAATTAAAGAGATAGCAAAAAGGCATATGCTTGGTGGGTGGCGTTTGGATGTTAGCCTCTGCACCCACTCTCACTTTTTTTTAGTCCATCAAGCCTTCCTTCTTTTGTATATACACACTCTGATCCATCATTAGACTGCCCACTTCGCGTGCAATACTAAAATTGGCAACTTGTCTCTCCACTAACACTTCTTCACCAACCCAATAATATACACCGCCCTTCCTACAATTCCTCTTCAAAGTTCTAACTCACCCATCTTCAATTCATTCGAACTCCTTAATTATATATCCTCTCTTTTGTTTCCACTTTCCCATGCTTTCTTCATTTTCATTTCTTTTTTTGCTTATTTTTTCTTTTACTCATCATCATCTTAATCTTTCAACACACACACACGCATGCCAAGGGAATTATGGAATCTTGCTACTTTCTGATTCTAACAGATGGATCGAATTGTTTATTATAAATCTTTTCATGGGAGACAAAAGTTATGTGCATTCCTTAAGCTTTATGTTCAATAAAAACAACATCAAATTTGGCGACTTTCAGACTTTGTTTGCTAACATGCTTAAATAAATAATTTCATTTTAGTGGTTGTCTCTTATGCAGCTCAAAGCTATTCCAGTGAGAGATAAATATTTAAATGCCTAATCACCTGAGCATCCATGGAGTTATTAGTTATTAATAATCTCACTGGTCCCCAAATCCGTCAGTAGTAAATTTTAAATAAACCATGCATTCTAGTTCTTCATTATCATTCATCCATCATTTGCATGTTCTTTCCTTTTCCCCGTATCCTCTCCACACAACTCCCAAGAGCCAAACTGTTTGTAAGAAACTATATTAATCTTTGTGTATGCGTAGGACTGCTTCATCATCAACTATACTTGGACATATAATTATTGTAGTTTAATTCTTAGTCACAGATAAAATTCAATCTCATATATAATTAAGATATACAAGAACAAGTCCAAATTAACCCCAGTTGGTTTCAAACCTGAACAATCATGAGATACAGTTCACTATTGGGGAGGAGCATCTAAAACACAACTCCTCAACAATCATATTCAAAAACACAACATAATAAACTAGAAGATCCATCATGCTACATTAAGCAATCCCTTGATTACTTACTTCCCTAGTGATTAATTAATTATATACAACATTACACACACAAATTTGCTTTGCAGAAACCTAGGTAGCTAAAATGCCAGGACTCAGCAATGACCCATGTCATTTCCTAACATGGACTGAGGAATTCCCTCCAGCAAGCAAGAAACTGGTGGAATAGTTACTGTCTGCAAATCTCCATAAGCATTCCAGCAATATGGATCAAGAACCATATCTCCCTGAGCAGGAAGAAGTTCGATGTCCGAAAGCGTTAAGTTTGAACATGGGACAGCATCACTGCAGGCAAAATGCATAGGTGGGCTCCGTATGTCATAGGTTCCCTTAATGTTGGTGTAAACTATGTCTGATACAAAAACTGCTGAGGTTTTGTTGCTGCAATCCTTAGTGAGGCAGTAGAATTGGTCTATCATTATGGGATTCCTCACTGCCTCCATGTGAATATTGCTGAATGTCACTCCTGATACTGATCCTGATCCACCTTGCCATGTCTTGATTCTCACCCCATTATCTGTCACTTTTATGAATGAGTCCCTCACTGTTATGTTTGACACGCAGGCTCGTGAGTTATGATTCCCCAGGCTACCAATGCTGATCAGGAAATTGAAGTAAGAAGAAGAATGAGAATATATTCTGGGATTAAGTATAACTTCTGCTTAAGGGATAATTAAGGAAATTACCTAATGCCATGTCCAGGTCCACAAGTGATGTTTTTTATGTCAACATCATAGCAGCCGGATCCAATGGACACACAGTCATCACCTGAGAAGAGAAAAATTGAGGAAATCAACACATTTTTAACGGCTTTTGATTGGATAGATGAAGTCAATTAGAGTGGTTTTAAGTATGTGACTGACCATTAGAAATCACAGAATTGTATATCTTGACGTCATTGGTATTCTCAATATGAATTCCATCGGTGTTGGGACTATATGCTGGAGATGTTATGAAGATAGATTCCACATGGACGTTTTTGCAGCCATCAAATCTGAAATGGAATTGGGGGCTATTTTTGATCCTTAGTCCTTTCACAGTTAAGTTGGAACTCATGAAAAACCTTATGGCCTGCATCATGGAGAACAGATATTCGATCATAATGCAAACACAAATATGAAATATGTAGAGAAAACAAGGGTTTTCACACACTTACAATTGGGCTATCACAAGGTCCACTCAATGTTGTCCCATGAGGCCCCTGAATTTATTTTAGAGATCAGAAGCTGTCCTGTTTTGCTAAAATTGTTGTACTATTTTTCAAAGAAATTTAACTATCAATTAGTCAGTACCTTATGAGGCTTACAAGGAAGGTCCCACCATTTTTGTCCTCGACCATCAATTAAACCAGCTCCTTCTAGTGACATGCCGTTGATTCTGTAGAACACCAGCCATTGGCGTCTACTATTGTTCTTTGGCCATGATTCAGGTCCATCAGGTGGCATAACAGTGCCATCAACCTTCACCATGTGCAACAGAAAAGTCTATGACTATGATATATGAACTTTACCATTAAAGAATATAACTTTAGAGTTGGTACATTATATTACCTTTAACACTATGCCACCTTGACAAGGACCAGTGAATATAGTAGATTGAATGAGGAAGGAGAAGCCTTGAGGAACAAGGATGACATTATCTGCTGATTCACTTTGGCAGGCTGTGTCCCATGCCATCTTGAATGCCTCTGAATCATCAGTTATCCCATCTCCGACGGCCCCGAATGTTCTTACATCGAAAAAACCAGAAGCATTATTGTAATTGTCGTTGTAAGGGGGGCTAGAATCATCATAAGGAGGGGTAGATGGTGAGGGTGAAGGAGCAGGAGGTTGTGAAATTCCAGATGATTTATGAGAATGTGAATGTGAATGTGAATGCCTCACTTTAGAATGGGAGTGATATCTAGCTTGGGTGCAAAGGAATAAAATAAGTAAAAATATACAGAATGCTAGTGGTGAAACGTGGGAATACTTCATTTTGAGAATTTTCTAGTAGTATATATGGACAAAACAGAGAGGAGAAATGTAGTAAAGACTCTGGTTAAGGACTAAGGTTTGGACAAGCACTAAAACACAAATAGTTGCAAATAGCTAGTGGAACAAGTTCAAATGAGTTTGGCTTTGGCCCTTGGAGTGCATGCAGAATCAGAGAGCCTTATATAGATATAAAATTACATATTAAATAACAAGCCATAGTGGAAGGTCTGCAAAAGTTTCAAGTGGACATTGCCAAATTTTTAATAGGTTAACCGACAAATAACATTGAGGGATATAGTGGCCTTAATTTGTTTAGGGAATGTGGAGTCTGTGTATGACTGACTGTTCTCTGAAAAGAGAAAAACGGAATAACGAGAAATCAGATAATCCTCCCTCCATGTTCTCCCCATAACTGTCATTCTCTTTTGGTCCCTCCTCTTGGTATTCCAACCTAAACTTATGTTATTAAATCAGGAACAAGTTTATTAAATTCCAAAGAAGATTTTAGGAATGATTTTTCAAGCACCAGCTAAGGGGGTTTTGTTAATTAAGAATTTCAACTACTTCTCAATACATGAACAGTTAAAACATGCATTAGGTGCTGTTGGATAGATCGAACTAAATATGCATGTGCTTTTCTTGTACAAATCATATGCGTTCGGTCTCCCATGATGAGGGCTAAAAACATCTTGTTTATGGCAAATCACTCACAAATGATTGTCCTCATAATACATTCACGTGGACATAGTTGAGCAGTATTGAACAATGTACATACCAATTAAAACTAGCAAAATTAGAGTGAACCCGAGATAAAAATCCATTCGGTTCAAATATCTACGAGATGCGTTAATGGAAGAATGGCTTGGTTGAGTATACTTAACAGTTGAAGTTAAAAAATTATATTAAGAATTAAATTTTGTTATTTCATCTTTCAGAAATTAAATTAAAAAATGTATATATCTCAAAAATGAAATCATTCAAATACTCTTAAAAAAGTGTAAGCAGTATAGAAGAAGATAGGAGAAACTGTGTGCGGTGTTGAGGGGTTAAACTTAAAAATATGTTGTGGAGGTACATGCAGATGAGATAATAAGGCCTTCTTTTTGTATAACAATAGATAGATAATAAGGCTTAATGTCAGTCTTAAAACGAATTATAAAATATCGAAATGGAAAAGTAGAATAGAAAATACTAAATAAGTAACCGTCCATCCACTCTCAAGTCGAAAATTGGACGTATGTTGCTTCCACTGAGGCCTTCAAATATGTCGCCATAGCTATCCTGCGCCGTCCTATTCAACGCACTACTTCTAGTTCTGCTCACGCTTTCTCTGTTACTTCCCTCACTTATATCCAATGCCGGCGCTTTTAATATTGTTCAGTCCTTTTAAAAACGGGTTAGTGATGCAAAGTTTGATTCTTGACATGGGATACAATAAGTTATGAGCCAATAAGATAATGACATGTGAAAGAGTTGGTTGTATGCAACATCAGCTATTGCATCCCATGTCAAGAATCAAACTTTGCATACTAACTTTAAAAACATAATCGTTGTAAAAACAAAGGCCAAAGTGTGAATTTGATCTTGTAACTTTGCTCCAGTTCTCAAATTAGTCATATAACTTTTTTTGTCTCAAATTTGGTCTTGTATCTTTGTTCTAGGTCCCAAATCAGTCATATATCTTTTTTTGTCTCAGTTTTGGTCCCATAGGTTTTGAAAACCTCCCACCGTTAGCCCTCCGTCTATTTTAAATTACAGTTTAGTCCTGAAAACTTCAAGTCCCTTTCACTTTAGTCCCTGACTGTCAAAATGAAAGTGAAAGAGGATCCCTGAAGATTCTCAAACCTTACATCTTGGTTCCTAATCCATGAATTCTTCAACAAAATGGAGTAGAAATGCAAAAAAAAAAAAAACACAAATTAAAAGCAAATGATATAGGGACCAAAACTGAAAACGCAGAAAATTTAAAACCCACTGGAAAATGTACGAAAATCGCCGAGAAACTCAAAAACTCATTCAAAAACCTCAATTCTCACTAAAATATCACTCAAATAATCGCCCTAAAATGCTTTAAGAAAGAATTTTCGAAAATTCAAACTTTTGAAGAAGAAGGTGATAGAAGATTCCCTTACATTTGGTGATTCCGAGAGAGAAGTTCTGAAATCCCTTACATTTCTTCTATCACCTCCCTCCTCAAAAATTTGAATTTTCGAAAAATCTTTTTTAAAGCATTTGAGGGTGATTATTTGAGTAAGATTTCAGTGAGACTTGAGGTTTTTGGATGAGTTCTTGAGTTTCTCGGCGATTTCCGTACGTTTTTCGGCAAGTTTGTGGCATTTTCCGGTGGGTTTTAAATTTTCTGCGTTTTCAGTTTTGGTCCTTCTGTCATTTGCTTTAATTTGTGTTGTTTTTGCATTTCTATTCCATTTCATGAAGAATTCATGGATCAGGGACCAAGATATAAGGTTTGAGAATCTTCAGGGATACTCTTTCACTTTCATTTTGATAGTCAGGGACTAAAGTGAAAGGGACTTGAAGTTTTCAGGACTAAACTGTAATTTAAAATAGACAAAGGACTAAAGGTGGGAGGTTTTCAAAACATATGGGACCAAAACTGAAACAAAAAAAGATACAGGACTAATTTGGGACCTAGAGCAAAAATACAAGACCAAATTCGAATAGAAAAAGTTATAGGAATAATTTAAGAAACTGAAGCAAAGTTTCATGACCAAATGGCTAAAAATAAAAGAGCATGAGGAATTAAAAATTAAAAAAAAAAAAATCATTAGCCAGTTGACGGTGGGTTTACGTTACATATAATGATATAGTTTTTTCGGACTCATTTTAATTGCCAGAATTTAACTTTTAAGTTCCAGAGCTGTTATGAGGAGATTAACTCGTTAGGGATACAAGACAGGAAGCATTACAATCTTAACATAAAATGAAGTCATTATACCAGCCAAATTAATCTAAGTGATGAGCGACTTAATATCATCTAAATAAAATTTTAAATTTTATAAATACAATTATTTCAAATAAAAAAACCTTTTTACTATAACTAAACATACAACGTGAATCAAAATTCAGATTATTCCACCTAGAACAATATATGGACAATGACAAAAGCTGAAGTCACTATCAACTTTACGAGTAGATGTAGTGTAATTTTTTTTTTTTTAATAGCAGATAGTGTAAAGTTTCGTCACCGAGTCGGCTAGTCCAGAATCGCAAACATATCTCGTTAAGTATAGCCATAGGCGCTACTTTAAATGCACGTTACATGCGATTAGTCAAAAGACAATGAAGTATCATGACTCCACTAGTGACATTAGAAACTCCTGCTACAAAATAATCCATCCTAGTAGACTAGAAGAATAGTCGTGTATAATAATATTATTACTAGGATAAACGATATGAACAACAAAAAGTATATTAAATTGTGAATAATTATTTATAATTTAAATCGACTATGGTACAATTGACTAAAATGAAAATTTTTCAGACCCTTCAATAATCAAATGGTGATGGATTCATATTTCCGTGAGAAGGAAGAAAAGAGAAGTCTCCAGAAAAACATGGAAGATTGAACTAAAAGTAGAAGGCACGCTACGCTCTACTATTGAGTGTCGCAAAAGGCGGTTCTTCTCTAGATAATAGTTTCTTGAGACATGAGAGTAACGGTATTCTACAGACTACACTGCAAAATTTCCAAGGATTAAAAGATGAATATCCTAATATCATAGATCATTTCCTTCCAGTTCATCAAGGGACTAATGAAGTGTGACTGAACAAGTATTGTTTCAAGTTATAATTCAATATGTTAGAGGGTTAGTAAATCCATCAAGTCCTAACAAGAAATTAAGCTGACGAATGAAACTCCTCAGATAGCTTTATACAGAGGCAGGAACAAGATTACCACATATCGAAGGGGAGAGAGCAAAATAACAGAACATAAAGAACAGCTTTTTAAAATGGTTGTTGCTATTATGGTCCAAATAAAACACACTGCTTTCTTGCATGTGGCGGAATAAGCTTCACCAACATGTCGGCAGGCACTCCCCGAAGCTCTGCGTCACATCAGCCACAACATCAGAGCAATACTCAAGCATTAATTTGAAGTTTGAACAGACAAAGATATCATTAACAAATTGAATTTATACCGTTGGCCTTGAAGTTAAATAATGGAGGAAGGAAACGACCATTAGGCAAGCGGGTATTTGGGTCACGCAGCTCATCAAAGAATGGATGAACCAAAGCTTCCAACTGCATTGCATAAATCAAATACAACATATTTAACACCAGATCAAAATATAAAGAAAATAATACTGTAGAATCCAGTTTCATTATTTTAAATTTAAGTATAACACTGATAGAGAAGCAAGCACATTTTGTATTAAATGTGCACTCAGAAGTCCATCGCTATCAATTATAGCATCAACATTACCAAATGCAGCCACAGAATGAAGCAGGATATCTAACTGTCTAAGGTTGAATAAAAGACACAAGCTGTATAAAAAGCTTCCCCATAAACTAAATATAATAATATTAAGTATATACTCACAGCTGTGATTCGAAGACTAGGAGAGTATTGCAGCAGTCGTGAAATGAGATCCACAGCTTCAGATGGCATGCGTTTGTGAAAGATCTGATTTGATCAAGGTACATATAGATTAATATTATTGTCAAATAGTCTTTTGTAAATGGACAGACAAAATAAAATCCCGGTACCTTGTGCCAAGGGTGAGCTTTAATTTGTGGAAATTTAGACTCTGTGTAATTAGGATTCATGCACTTAATCTCTTCCCTTGTAGGGGTACCTAAAACCTACACAAGAAGCAATGGAGTTAACTTTAATATGAATATTTACAAGCAAAACAAGTGAAGAGAACACTTCTCCACTAAGAGACATCGCATAGGGATAATGCTAGGATTCTTCTACAAGTCTGCAAAATTTTAATATCTTTCATTCTTTAGAACTTAACTCACCTTGATAATCTCAACAAGCTGGTCTACTCCACTCTCACCAGGGAAGAGAGGCTGCCAGCAATAACAACTCACGCTTAGTTTCTATATAGATTTGAATTCTCAAAGATCCGGAGTCCAAAACCAAATCTACAAAAAAGAAGCAAGATACCTGGCCAAGCAGTAGTTCACCTAGTACGCAACCAGCAGACCAGATGTCAATAGCTGTGGTGTACTCCGTGGCACCAAAGATGAGCTCAGGAGCTCGATAGTACCTAGAACAGATGTATGATATGTTTGGTTCCCCTTTTACCTGTCAAACCCATGAAAAGTCCAGTCATGATAAAATATCAAATAATTGGCCCCAAAAAGAAAAACAAACATCATTGTCAAATATACGTATATAACTCACGAACCAACACTTTTGCACTTCCAAAGTCACATAGCTTCAGTTGATGGGTATGAGGGTTGACCTATTACGATAAAACAGAAAAAGAGATATGCTCACATTACTATATCAAAGGAGAAAACAAGATCAACAATTCAACGTCATTAAGAATTAAAACATACCTCTAAAGTGAAAAAAGCATATCAACATAACTATACCTCTAAAGTCCCAATACTACCCAATTAAAAGCAGCCATGCAACAAAAGAATAAAAGACCGACCTGGAAAACTACTCCAAAAGATCCTTGCCCAATAATATGCTCAGCCATGTAGCTTATTGTCTGCAGTCACGAAGGGGTAAACACATGATCACGATGCATGTAAACCAAGAACAATTTACAAGTAAAAAACATTATAGTTGTCAAGAAGAATACATGAGATACTGAAAACATACCTGCTTTGGCTGGTCACTTTTACCACCAATGGTAGTGACAATTATGTGTCCTGCTTCAGTGCCATTTCCATCAATAACAGTTGCTTCCATTTCCTGCATAATTTTTTGCTTAAGTCTTCACATTAATATATTGTGAAGATAATTGAGCGGTTTAGTCATTTATCTTTACCTTGTCATCCCTAAGTTTCATGTCTTTCATCTCTGCTGGCAACCTATCAACACCAACTGTATTTGTTTTTACATCTTTCGACCCAGAAGCAGGTACTACACCCACTGATGCCATTAACTCAAAAAGGAAGATCAGGCAGATTCGCTCAAAGATTCAACTACCTAATGGATAGGTCATAGAGATCCTCTAGAGGAAAATGACCCGTAATATTTTCCTAAATATTCAACCGCAAATTTGATTTTCAAATCTACAAAATGAATGAAGTTTTCACCTGTAACACACAAAATACCATTAGTCAAATCTAAAGAACATAAAACCAATGACAAATTCGGTAAACAGAGAGAAGCCAGAGGGATAAACAAACATAATACTTGAAAACCCAAATAGTAATGGGTTATGTGCCACTCCTTACCCGCTAATCTAAGGAAGATTCGAGGAAAAATAACCTTCAAGTACTAAACATGTAAGAATCTAGGAATTTCTCAGCCCTTGTTGCAACATGTAGAACCACAAATCAAGGTAATGGGAGCCATATTATGGAAACATAATCGATTCCCATAACAAATACTTAAGCGATTGACAGGAATACAATATAAATAACGGTAAAAGAAAACCACAGTAAAAGAGAGCGATAAATCCCTATGGTTTGAATTTCAGACGAGACGAGAAACTCGCCGATCAAAAGGAAAATGCAGTGAGGGAGCGAAGTCTTACCTTGAGATAGTGTATAATCTTATCTTCGGGATTGAGACTCAGAGATAAGTGAGAAATGCAAATAATTGAGAGTTGTTTGGGCAGTTTTTATTGATTTTATTTGGTATCGTGGCGGTGCTTGATGAGTGATGACGGTCAAACACAAGTGCCCAAAAATCTGTGCAATTCTGCTGCTTTTCTTTTCAATCATTCATTCTCATTCACTCTCGCTTTCACTTTCTACTTTCTGCACTCTCTTCTTTTTGACCGTTCAACCTCCTCACTCTTTATGTCTTGATTTGATTTTCAATATTATCTTTCTTTTTGTACTAAATAGTAAATACTCCATAATCGTAAAACCTAGAATTCATCCCTAAACTCTTGCCCCCACCAATTTCTCCTTCGTGTTATAAATTAAATTCTGGAGAAATAATTTCGATATATCTTTTGCCAACTGCTTCTCAATAATTCATTCAATGGTGGAGGAACTGTTTCAGTTTTCGACTTTTGGTCCTTTTGGATATCCTTCGACCTTGATGTTTAGCATTAGGATAAGTTCGAATTTAGGATTGCGAAAAAAAATAAATAAAAGCAAATAAAAGTAAATATTATATTATCTTTTTTGTATTCGAATCGTTAACAAATATTGAAAAAATATAATAATTATTTAATTCTTAATCTTCTACTATTCTTTTCCTTCGTAAATTCACAACAACAAACAAACTGAGTTTTTTTTTTGGGAAAGAACGATCCAAATGATAAATACTTTGGTAACCTTTAAAGTTTAAACAATGTCTCTGGTTTGAATTTAAATTTATAAAATTTGAAGAAGATTAATTTTCTGTTTAATACTCAAATTAAAATTAATATAACAAATATTATATTATTGAGAATGTCTTAATTCAATAAGTTTTCATACATTAATTCTTATTTTTTTTTTGGTGAGAATACATTAATTCTTATTTAATTAAGGGAGTGAGAATTCTCTTATCTCGTATGGATAAAATTATTTTATTCGTTATAAATCATAATTATATTTTTATCATGTAGAAATAAAATATAAATTTAAAAAAGTTATAGAAAAAAAGTATATCTAGTATCTACTATGTGTTTAGCTTAAAGCTAAGAAATGGAAAATAAAAATAGAAAAGTTCTATTATGACAATTCAGAAAAAAATAATAACGAAATTAGTATTTTTGTCAAATCATAATAAAAACTTGGTTCGTTGAAAGTTTAAAACATATTTCAGTTTGTCTTCACTGTATAGTTTAAGTTAGTATTATTTATATCTTCATGTACATTCGTTTTCTTACTTCGTCCATTTAAAGGTAAGCATAGATCAAATTCAGTTAAATTTAAATCAGTTGAACTAAATAAAGGCCTCTATTCCACCAGAACTACTGGGAAAAAAAAAACAACACGCTTCAAGTTTTAGCTTGAAAATAAAAAAGATTTATAACCCAAATCAAAAGAAATTCATTTAAAATAAAATATGGTTATAAGTGTAAACTCCACAAGACAACACACGAAATTTCAATGGCATTTTTACTTTGATTTGTTCAAGACTTCAAGTTGTAAGTCCAAATCTAATGAAACAAGAAGTAAATCTTCCAAGATAAAAAAAAACTCCCCATTCAAGCCAAAAAAAAAAAAAACTCTCCCATCAAGAGGAGAAAATCTACAATCAAAGAAGGAAAAAATTGTTATTCAAAGAGGAGATATTATATCAAACTCGAAAACTTTTATTAGGATCTAATCAAATTTTTCGGGTCCGATCCACTCAATTTTACGTACCTCTAGTCCACTATATATCTAGATGGGCTATCTATGGCACTGATGCACCTCAATAGTTTGATGCTACTTGAAATACAAACTAAATTAGACCCAAAAAAAAAATACAAACTAAAATATAAACGCTTAGTCGCCAACACAATTTATTTAATCTGTTTTTGCAAAAGGGGGTCATTAAAGGGTTGAGCGCAATAATCTTCGTAGACTAGTAAGGATGCGTACCTGTGTCCAGTGTGAAGGGTTTCCCTTTTATACTGGTTGAGGGCAATTTGGTGAGATCTCACCATAAATGCCTGGATGGTTGATTGTGATCTTGGCCGATCTGATTGTGATCTTGGCTGATCTGATTGTGATCCTTGGCTGATTCTTCTGTTGGGCTTGCACGCTATTGGGTTGAGCTTTTTGGGCCTACTGATTATTGTGCCTATTATCACAAATCACCTCGTTTATGTTCTTCAACATTTTTATTTTAATATTGCCCACAAACACATGAATCATAGATGCTAATCTTCATAAAAATAAGAATTCGTTTAATGATTTTCTTTTATGCTGAGTCAAGGATTGTGACTGAACCTGCTCCTTCGATATTTATTATACCAAGTTTACGTTAATAATTAATAAACCAAAAAAACTAGGGATGCTGAGGTAACTCTACTAACTTATATTTAGAGGTTCCATATTTTTTTAATCGACAAAGCCGTTTACTAATTTGTGTGTTTAACTTCATATACAATAATATAGATTATTTTAACAAATCATTTACAACTCAATTAACAACGGATAAAAAAAATGATTGCAATTTGCAAGTGTATAAAGTATAACCCACGACGTTCGGAATTGATGATGGGGTCGTTCACTTGGCATTTTTAAACAGGAAAAGATATTCTAAATATTTTAAGGTGGAATGTGTGAAGGATGGGCAGCGCTGACTTCCTGGCCAACAAAGGTGTTCTTCGTCGCGACCCTGTTCTTGAAGTCTGGGCTACGCCGTCGCCGGACCTGAACCTCCTTCTGCTGCGCGACAATTTAGGTTTAGGCATTCTAAGGGATGAGGGTTGATGCGGGTTTCCCTGGTGTTGTCTGCTGTCTGCTGCCTTCGTTCTCTGTTTCTTTCTTTTTGGGTTTCGTTGGTTTTTTTTTTTTTTTTCTTTGTTGTTTTGCTGCTTGGCCTTTTAGGCCCATNAAACAGGAAAAGATATTCTAAATATTTTAAGGTGGAATGTGTGAAGGATGGGCAAATAATGTCATACTCTTATAGTTTAGCTCACATGCTTTAAGGTATCAATATATAGTGACACATTTTTCTAAGTCGCATAATTTAATGTTATAAACTTCCCGAGTTTTCAAATAATTGCGTATTCTTTTACTATTATTTATTTAAAATTGTTTTAAACAAAAAATTAATTATCTATCTAGTACATTGACCTTGTACATATTCTCTCTTCCCATTGTATTACAATTATTATCACTAAAATGAAACTATGATACCTTACAGAAAAAGAAAAGAAAGAAAACTATGATATAAAGACATACGGAATCAAATTTATTTATAGCTGGATTAATATAAAATAATTAAAAAGTGAAGAAAAATAAAAGGAAAGAAAGAGTGGATAGTATTAAAAAAATGTCAAAGTCTCATTTTAGTTTTTAATGTTTATCTTAAATTTCCTTTTGGTCCATAATATNTACTGGTGAGCCAAGATTGCATCAACCCGGCTCACCATTTTTGCGGGTTAAACGGGTCCAACCCACGGGTTGAAACCCATTTTGACACCTCTAACTAAATATGATCATATCTTTTTTATTTTAAGTTTGAATGTGACGAAATTAAAGTTACAAAATACTTTTGATAAATTATTTTTCTATCGAGTTGGAGTCGTCAGTAAACGAAATAAAAAATATTCTAAAAGTTAATATTGATATTTTGGCTAAACACATATTGAGAATATTATTTAACCTCGTTTGTCAACATTTTCAATTAAACAAAGAAATAACTCGTGAAGAGTAACTCGCAACTTCAACTCTGTAACATTCTACTTGAAACAAAAGAAATAATCAACTACATGAAACAAGCGACTTTATTTTTTAGGTTGGTTTCAGACTTGGTTTTGCCTTATTTATTGAAGATTCCAATTTGGTAGAGAAAAAAATCATCAAGACTCAAGAGTAATATGTAAATTTGATTTCATAGCTTTCAGACTTAAAACGAGTAATATATTATTACCACATTGAGTAGTTAAAGACCAATTCTTAAACTTATTAAGGATTAAGATCTTCGAAGAAATAATGAGGGTCAAAATGAAACAGAGAAAATATCAAGAATCAAAATAAAATTTAAATAAATACTAGGAATCAAAATGAAATTTTAACCAAAAGTTAAAAAAAACAATGACACAATAATAGTAACGCTGAAAAGTAGAGTCAGCTTGGTATTTTTCTTGAAGGCTTTGAAGAAAAGACAAGGTAGGAGTAGGAGGAATAATGGAATATTCATATTCATAATAATGCATGTTTCTAGTATTAAGCATCGTTATTCATTAGTTGGCTTCACTTGGCTTACACAAAATAAGAAATGATTGATGCTGGATGAATGCACAATTCATAGGGATAGTAGTCGGCTGCGTATAGTTGGCTCCTCTGAGGAAAAGTTCGTGAAAGATGATATAACTGGTTTTATTGATTTTGGTAAAGTAACTTGGATTTTTTTATGTAGGTAATGATTATTTTAGAAATATTTGGGGAGATGCTTTAAGATAAATTTATTAGCTTTATAGTATGTACTTTCTTTCCTTTTGTAAGTGTGCCTTTTATTAAAAAAAAAAAAAGTAGTCGAGTGCGTATAGGTGGTAAATCCAACGAAATATTTTTAATTTAGGAATGATCTCCAAAAGTCCTAAACTCGTCTTCCTTTGGACTTTATTATCTTTTTTAAAAAATAAACAACAATAATAATAATAATAATAATTTCATTTCTATCAACCTGAAACTTCTTCTTCCTTCGATTTCTGAGTACATTTATGGTTTTTTTTTGTTTCCACTAGGCCTTGTTTGGTTCATTCAAATAATAATGATAATAATAATACGAGGAGTTGGCACTTACAATAGCTCAAACTCTTCAGAATTGAGTTTTGACTAATCTCAATAAATTTTACCAAAAAAAAAACTAATCTCAATAAATAGTTTTCCTTCTATCTATTTATTACAAATACTTAATTGTTCATTTGCTCTCTCATAAATATGAGATTTATTGAATTAGAATACGAATATATATATTAGGGGTTTAGTGTGTTTTAACGAGCACGTCAATATGCATATAATGTTTAAATTGATTTAAAGTTGAAGATTAAATAAAATAAGAAAATTAAGAAAAAGAAGAGGAGAGAGTATAAAAGAAGTAATACTTTTTTTTAATGGAAAATTAAAATTTGAGAAAAGAATAACGAAAGGTTCATTATTATTATTTTTTTTTTGCCTGAGTTCATTATTATTATTATTATTTAAAATTTTAAATGTTCAAAATTGAAGTATTTCTAAAAGAGTTATCACTTCACAAGCAAAGAAAAACAATTTGGGAACATACATATTTCTCCCCTCTAATTTCTTCGTCTTCATACTTTCTAATTATCTGAACAAGTTTTAAGTGTGTTATTAGTGAGTAATTAATTAGTGAATTTTGAGTAGATCTATTCACATGTAAAACTGTAGCCAATTAACAAGATCATGACCAAAACATGATTTTATTAAGTATTTAAAATTAATTTTATTAAAGTATCTTAATTCAAAATTAATAATTGATATCTATTTAAAACATGAAATAAATAAAACTAGAAAAGTTGATTTATGATTAAAAAATAGATAAGCCATGCCCATGAGTCGTCATCACACACGATAAATGTGGAGGAGCGCGTGTTGGACACAAGAAGACCACCAATTAAAATCATAAAACCAGATAGAATTTTGTGTCACATTGTGCATCATCAGTGGGTTAGCTCATTGGTCCACCAAACCCACTTTTCCTAACACTACATTAACTGTGTGCCGCCGAGTTTGCCTCTTCAATGTCCATCTTTCATCTATTTAACCTTTGGGATTTAAGGACCAAGTGCCCTCTAAACTCAGCAAACTTTATATATTTTATTATAACTATCAATGTTCGTTAACAGACTATGGTTACGACTTATTAGGACTTGGGCTGTGGGGACCATTCCAACCTGCATACTCCAGAGTCTGCCACCTTGCCCCTGTGTCCCTAATTAACTCTGCTCCACGTAGTGGTGGCATGAATCATGAATTGGGTGAATTTTGCTGTTTCATTTCAACGAAATTTTAAAAATCGGACCGATAAGTGGACGAAGTATGAGTTCAAGGTTCAATTGTTTAACCGAGGTCAGACCGTTAATAATTAAATAAATTAAAAATAACATATTTAATTTAAAATATATACTAATAACTATTAAAAATATATAATAAATTCTTTAAAATTAAACTTAATTGAGTAAGGAGGTGAGAACTAGAAGAATAAAAGATTAAATATTAAAGTAAAAACTACTCAATAACTTATTATTTTGAGTCTAAACTCAAAAAAAAATCCTTTAAAACAACACCATTTTAATCCCAAAAAGTAAAAAAAAAATGAATAAAAATATTCTTGACCGGTTCAACTTCAAACCGTCCACTTCAGGGCGATTTTCCCGATTCTTAAGCGGTTCTATGTCAAAGCGATTTTCAACCTAAATCAGACCAGACCACTAGCCGGTTCACAATTCACCCGGTCCGGTCCGATTTTCATAACACTTTCAACACGTATTTCCCTCTCCTTTGCTTTTTCTCATTTATTTCTTCACTTTCACCACTATGTTTACCTACCATCCTTTTCTCGCAAATTTATACAAATTATATAATTCATACCAGTTTCATTCCCACCAGATTCTCATCAATGCACATTTTGGCGTATAGACGTGAAACGTGGCTAAACCAAACCACCTGCTCCTCTACTTGCTGCCTAGTGTCTACCTTTTATAAGTTTTTTTTTTTTTTTTTTTTNTTTTTGTCTGTGCATTGTGGATATATATGATACCTTGTTTCCTTTTCCGTTTGGCAACGTTTACTTGTTAACTTATGCATGTTCTAAAAACAATGTACCAGATTTCTTATTGCTGCAGAAGATTTCCAAGAAGAATTTCACCAAACTCGCTGCAGAAGACCTGTATATTAAGTTTCAACAAAATGGCCGAGTAAATCGGCATAATCAAGGAGTATACAGTTGGAAAGACGGAGAAATTCTTATTGCTGGTGAACGTTTCAAGAGAAATAAGAGGAATATCTTTACTGCCTTCTGTTTTAATAATAACGAGCCTTTGTTATTGTTTTATTATTGTGAGCATGACAGGTATCAGGTTGAAGAAACTTTCTTCAAAGGTTTTAGAACCTTCTTACAGTATAGCAAGGATTTCAGAAACAATGAAACTCTTCTGGTATGCCAGTCAAGGTTTTGCGCTAGAGGGAAACTCCGGAATCACAATCAGCAGGTGGAGATTATTAAGGAAGACATCAATGTCATGCTTGAGGAGAGAAGCTGCAGATGGAAGATTGCATCCTTCAATCACAGGCTGAAGATCAAGGAAATTTGGCCTTGGATAGATAGCCATATAATGGGAGTGTTTTGTTTTATGTAATGTTCTTGCTTGACTGTTTGTGTTAATTCAAAAAAAAAAAAAAAAAAANCAACGATTACTTGTTAACTTATGGATGTTCTAAAAACAATGTACCATATCTGAAATAAACAAACACAACGGGTGTAACGAGTTATTTTTTTATTTAATTAGGATACTTTCACTTTTAACTCTACTCAATATGATATATTCTTTCTGTTTGATACAGCTTACAAGTAGACGGCATATTGCGATAGGCCTCCTACACTATGTTGGTGGTCTCTTTGATACAAGTAAGTCTTTCGCGTATTTATTTATTCTTTTTAATACACGTTAGGTAGTATTGAAGTCCCAGAAACACATGCTAAAAGTAGAGAGAAATTATTCAAAATTTTGAGTTCATACATCCTAAAAAAGTATTTTGATCATAAAAGATATTCAGTAAATTCAAAATACCTCATTTTTAAATAATTGAACTAATTAAAAAAAGAGTCATGAAATGATCAACAACAGAAGTACAACCATCGATAATTTTCTTTTTTCTTTTTGCCAAAACAACCATCGATAATCGATAATATGAGATAAAATAATGAATAATAAATCGTTTAGACATTAATATAGGCGTTTTTGTAATAAAGTTAATATTTAAAAATTTAATTTGATAAATTGTAATTTTTTCTAAAAATCTTACATCACCAATGTTTGTGCATACACGTCAGTTCATTTGAACACAAATAGACGGTTAAAATATTGGGTCGGCTGTAAGTGAAATTCCCATGTTGCCACTGCGCTGGCCACAACTCCAATCAAGAAATTATGAGCAGAGTCAAATGGATGACAACTCAGAGATAATAGATATGAAAGGTATATAAAGGATATTTACGTCTTTCAAATTAGCAAATGGAAAGATCACGCGTCAACCAAAAAACTTCCACGCGTCGGTCAACCGCATGTGCGAGAAGGCTCTCCGGAATCCAAATCAATGAAGGGTAGAAGTACACGTGTCCTTCATCTGAACAAATCCACCGGTAGCCACCGGTCCTCCCAAGCTGCCTGATTCCCCCATATATGGCGGTTCAACTCCCTCCTATAACAATTTTCGATCACTCCACAAACACAATTCTGAATAGAAAGTTGCGGAAAATTCCCAAGAACGCTCAAGAGAGACGAATATATCTTCGATTTAACGCCATTTAGTTACGACGATCTTTGATACCCCGTTCAATTGGTTGATTTTCGTTTTACAATTATTGCTTTGGAGAAGGAAGTATACAATTATGGTGGCCAAAGCATACCTCGTGTGTCCACAGAGCGTGGATGTACAATATTTTCCTAAAGGAGCCAATATTCAAGAGATCGGAGATGCAGCTGCCATCTCGCCTCCGAGTTTTAACCGAGTTCGTGCTTCTGAATTAGTCTCTGCCGAATTACTCAGTTCACAAGAAGTGAGTGAGATTTTCAGCATCCTTTATTTCGTCAATTTTGTTTCTATTTTTAGGGTTTACATGGATGATAATAGAAGATGGGCCTATTTAGTTTGTTTTGATCATGTGAATTCGTTTGATTTCTCCAATCGAGCTTGAGTTGATTCCTCTCTGTGTCCTACGAACTCTTTGATAGGAAATCACCTAATCAATTGAGTGAGTCTAGGTGAAGATACGCTAGGTCTATGAAGTTCGTCTAGATTTTTCCCTATAGATGTGTTTTTGACTAATTTGACGTAGGAACCGATGCGCGATTCAACTCCTTATATATGTTGACAATTAATGAAATGTTCAACTCCTTATATATGCCTACTGACTATGTTGACATATATCTTTGATACCCCGACTAAGTATGTTTTTGCCTTGGTACTTTCTCTGAGATCTTGGTAGTCAGTAGGCTCTTAAGGCAGTCGATATATGTTGTTATTGATCTCTTCGGAAAATGGACTTTTGCTGCTCACCAAGTCATCTTTTAAATACGAGATGTTAATATTTATGATATATTGATAAGCACCAGACTCCTTTTATGAAGATGAATGGTTTGTAGAGCATGATTAATTAGTCCCTATTAGATTCATGTATGCAACTTTTCACGTTAATTCCGTTGACATACTTAGTTACATTTTCTGATTTGCGATTAACTATTATTATGTAGGATGTTGCTCTAGCAGAGAGAATATCAGATGCTGCACTTGATCCTGCGGTCCTTCAATTTGTCCCCAATATTCGTTCTGGGAGTTTTGCTGACATTGGGCCTCGGAGATACATGGAAGATGAACATATAAGGATAGACGATTTTTCGGCTCATATGGGATCGCTATATACTTTTCGTGAACCAAGTGCCTTTTATGGGGTAAATGTATTTCCAGCTTTTAGCTTCCATCGTCTTTTAAATTTGCTTGATTAACTTATATATTTAATTGAGGTTCAATGTATCACTCAGGTATTTGATGGTCATGGAGGACCTTAAGCTGCATCTTACATCCGAAAAAATGTTATGAGATTCTTTTTTGAAGATGTTAGCTTCCCCCAGACGTCTGAAGTTGATAAAATTTTTATACAAGAGGCAGAGAACTCCCTCAGGAAGGCATTTCTTTTGGCTGATTCAGCTTTAGCTGATGATTGCAGTGTTAGCAGCTCATCAAGGACCACGGCGCTTACTGCCTTGATATTCGGAAGGTATATCAGTGCATTATATCTTTGGTTCTCAGCTCTTTGATTTACTTGTGTTATTAGCAAAGTGTTGGTGACTCCATTTTTTCCTTTATAATTTATCAAATACAGTTACTTCGGTGTGAAAGATTATTTAATTTTGCTAATTTCATTATCCTTATTGCAGGCTTCTAATGGTGGCTAATGCTGGTGATTGCCGAGCAGTTCTTTGCCGTAAAGGAGAGGCAATTGACATGTCTCAAGACCACAGGCCTATTTATCCCTCGGAACGAAGGCGTGTTGAACAATTGGGTGGTTACATTGATGATGGTTATCTTAATGGAGTTTTGTCAGTTTCTCGGGCCCTGGGGGACTGGGATATGAAGTTCCCTCGTGGGTCTTCCTCCCCTTTGATTGCAGAGCCTGAGTTTCGTCAAGTGGTTCTAACAGAGGATGATGAATTCCTCATCATAGGTTGTGATGGGATTTGGGATGTAATGACAAGTCAGCATGCTGTGAGCCTTGTTCGTAGAAGCCTGAGGCGGCATGATGATCCAGAGCAATGCGCGAGAGACCAGGTAATGGAGGCGTTACGCCTCAATACATTTGACAATCTTACAGTGATTGTGGTGTGCTTCACTTCCCTTGATCAAAGGGAGTCATCCCCACCCCGCCAGAGGAAATTGAGGTGTTGTAGCCTCTCTGCTGAAGCTCTTTGTAGTTTGAGGAGCTTGTTGGAGGGCAGTGCAAGCAACTGAGATTACTTAATACAGCTTCCATCAAATAAGGTGTCTCGTTGGGTAGATGTTATTTATGCTGTTTTGGCTGCTTCAGTTTAGACATTTGAAAAAGCAGCCATCAATTTTGTGGATGGTTTGCGGTTGATGTACATAGCCTTGGGGTTTTGGATGGATGGTGGTGCTTGCAGATATCTGTATTGATGTATTATTATTATTTTGTAATTATGGTCATAATTGTTTCACGATTGACTGTTAATTATATTCATAGCACAATTCTTGTGTTTTTTTTTATATTGTTGAATATAAAATTATGTGCTCCAATATCTATCTGACCGGGTCTCCATGGCGTTTCTACTTTCTAGAAGCAAGGAGAAAAGGTTTGTTGGTCCATAGCTATATATGACACGAGATAATGATGGTTATATACGGTGAATGATGACGTATTCTATAATTTCTAAACAATAAACCACGAGAAGAATACGAAATTTTAAGTCAAACTATAAAACTCATTGATAAGTTGACGCAAGGCACAATAATAATATCAAATAGTCGATGAATGGAAATTTACGTTGTCTTTTTTTTTTGTGTGGCTAAAATATAAAAGGTCAACCAACAAGTAATTAGACTACGCGGTTGCAATACCAATGAGATGATTTAAAGATTCCAATTTGTTAAAGTGGATTTGGTGGGCACTTGGGAAGGAACCTTACGATGCATGATTACAGCCCTTGTACTCACACATCAATTAAAATCTTTCCTTTTCTTTAAAGTTTTTTACACAATTTTTTATGTTTTAAGATAAACTTGCTGGAATCACTATTAAATATGAAGTCTAATACCTTTTTGAATAAAATTTCAGACCAAAATTTATCATTAAATTAAAAAAAAATGTATTTTGTTACACTCAATCCTCAATAATCACATCACATCATTCCAAGGGATCATCCACAAAATGGAGACACATTTCCATAAATTTCACTGTTTCCTTTGTAAGTGGGAGTGCTACAAAAAGGGTGATTACTTTTGCAACCGTTCTCTAAATCGTTGGATATGGCGGTTGACCTCGAGATGCGTGTAAAAAAATATTTCTGCACAGATCTCGAGGTTAGAAAGACTCATCCAACGGTCCATTTGCAACCGCTCTCTTTTAAGCAAAATACTTTGCGGGCAGTGCTACAAAAATGGTGGTTGCTTTTGCAACCACTCTTAATATGGCGGCTGACCTTGAGATGCGTGTAAAAAATATTTCTACACATATCTTGAGGCTAAAAAACCTGATCCAAGAGTCCAGAGAAGCAACCACCATTTTTTAAGCAAAATCCTTTACGGGTAGTGTTACAAAGCAACTGCCTTTTTGAGCCGTTGATATGACGACTGACTTCAAAATGCGTGTAAAAATATTTCTACACAGATCTCGAGATTGAAAAGCCTCATCTTTTGCGGCCGCCGTCTTTTAAGTAAAATCCTTGGCTCTCAAAGCAAGGGGGTTTCAGAAATCAAAGACGACCATTTACATATTATGGCTGAAGCCTTTCTTTGTGTCCAGTGCATATGAATATGATCCTTGTATGAATTGCCCAAACACCATTTCTTGTGACCTCGTGTTCGGCCCAGTCCAACCCAATGTATTGAACATCGTGAGGTAATCGAGCTTCTATATTGGGCACATTCAAACGCCTTAAATCCGATTTTGCAATAAAATTTCAGTTTGATTAAAAAAAATTTCGAGCAAACCCCCTTTTTGGTCCCTCAATTGTTACTGAGTCGAGGAATCGGTCCCTCAATTGTGGGAAACTACAACTCAGTCCCTCAATTGTACAAACCCGTTTACGTTTTGGTCCCTCACGTCTGGTCCGTTAGTGATAGAGGTGTTAAGTGATGAAGTGTCACCGTTATCTGCTTAGGTGGCCGTTAAATGCTTAGTTGAGGGACCAAATCCTTGACTCAGTAACAATTGAGGGACCAAAAAGGGGGTTTGCTCAAATTAGTATCCAACTCATTTCCACTTGACACCTCATTCAAACTACTCTCTTGCAATTTGATCCCAAAACCCCTAAATCCCCTAAAACTTTTTTTTAATCCTCGTCTTCATCTTTTTCATCTTCTTCATTCATTTTAGTCCCAAATCCTAAAAATAAAATTGTAAAGTATCCCAAAACCTTTCCAAACATTCCAATTTAGTCCTTAAATGTATTAAAAACCCTAAAACCCTAAATCCTAAAAAAAAAAATCTACTTTGAGTTCATTCATTTTATCCCATTATTCTCAATTTATTAAATCATAATTAAAAAAAAACATTTTAGTCCTTGAACCCTAATTTCTTCATCTTCATCCTCATTCCTCTCTCATCTTTCGTTCCTCACCACCGATCCTACTGCTTCAACCAAATCCTCAAACATCAAAATGGCTCGATTCTTCAAATCCTTAAACATTCTCTCGCTCGATTCTTCAATTTCTGGGTTTAATTTCAAGTTCACAACCATTTGGGGCGTCGCGAGATACATTCATTCATTTCTTAGGGTTCGAATTCGAATTGGGGGAGAAAGTTTGGGGTTTCTTTCGATTTTGAAGAAATTCCGAGAGAATGCCTGCGATTGATGATGAAAACTCGTCGTCGCCGTCGTCGTTTACCCATTTCGGTCGTTCACTTTTGAGTCTTTGTCGCGACCATCAGGTTCACTCCATGGAAAGCTCAACGACGAAACATGTTCACTCTGTCGCGACTTGCTTTCTCTCTCATGAGTCTCTAAGCTTCTCGATTCCTTCCTTCGCTGCCACAAGAGCTTTTCGGCTGATGAATGATGATGATAATGATGATGATATGAACTGATTTTTTTTTTTAATTTTTGGATGATGAACTCGTGAATGATGATGATGATGATATGAACTAATGATGAACTAATTTTTTTTAATCAAGAATTGATGAATTGATGAAACTTGTGTAATCTTTGGTGATTTCTGGTTGTGTAGTTTTAGGGTTTTGTGGTTTGGGGTTTGGAGTGGATGAGAAGATGAAGATGATGAAAGATGAAGTAGGATTTAGGGACCAAATTGCAAGAGAGTAGTTTTTTTAGTGGCTTAGGATTTAGGGTTTAGGGGTTTAGATTTTAGGGTTTAGGGTTTTAGGATTTTAGGGTTTTTAATATTTTTAAGGACTAAATTGGAATGTTTGGAAGAGTTTTGGGACACTTTACAATTTTAGGAATTTAGGGTTTTAGGGTTTAGGGTTTTAGGGTTTAGAGTTTAGGATTTTAGGGTTTAGGGTTTAGAGTTTGGGGCTTAAGTTTTAGGGTTTTTAATACATTTAAGGACTAAATTGGAATGTTTGGAAGGGTTTTGGGATACTTTACAATTTTATTTTTAGCATTTGGGACTAAAACCCTAGAAGAAGATGAAAAAGATGAATAAGAGGATTAAAAAAAAGTTTTAGGGGATTTAGGGGGTTTGGGACCAAATTGCAAGAGAGTAGTTTTAATGAGGTGTCAAGTGGAAATGAGTTGGATACTAATTTGAGCAAACCCTTTTTTTTGTCTCTCAATTGTTACTGAGTCGAGGATTTAGTCCCTCAACTAAGCATTTAACGGCCACCTAAGCAGATAACGGTGACACGTCATCACTTAACACCTCTATCACTAACAGACCAGACGTGAGGGACCAAAACGTAAACGGGATTGTACAATTGAGGGACTGAGTTGTAGTTTCCCACAATTGAGGGACCGATTCCTCGACTCAGCAACAATTGAAGGACCAAAAAGGGGGTTTGCTCAACAAATTTCCGACTAGTCCAACCACGATCTAGCTTTGAAATTATAACGATAAAAAGGGCACGCTATCGTGCGGCTTAGCTTATACGACTTGGATTGCTTGGCTGTTATTCAACTCAACTGAATTAAAAGCATTTTAAACTTTAGAGTCCATGTGATTCGAAGCCGATTGTAATAAATTTAATGCTGCAATAAATTCATAATGCTATACAGACATTGTTTGATATTTTAAATGTTGAGTAAGTTCTTCACATATTCTCCATGTAAAAAAAAAAAAGTTCTTCACATATTATTTTCTTCTTATAATTTTATAACTTTCTTGTTATTAATGTTAGTTATTTATTTTTTAATTGAATAGGTGACATAATATCATTATAATTATTGCAAAAACTATTAATTGATATTATAATATTTTTAACTGATACATAAATAATTTTTTTGATTAAAAAAATCAATCAATGAACATTCCGTAGCAAATATTGATAATAAAAAATGTTTAGGTGAAAAGTAATATTGTGTTAGTGTCGTATATATTTAATTAATAATATCACCTTATCAATGAGAATGGATCCACTATAATGTCTTTTGAATGGCTAAAGGTGTATTCTTTGCAGTAGAAGAGAGGGAAAAAAAATACAACATGGATGGACAAGATGAAAAAAATACCAAATTGAATGGTTGTGATGGCTCACTTTAGGAATTATAGGAAAAAAACTCCTCATCAATTCAATAAAAAGTTAGAGAGAAAGATTGAAGTGAATAATAAAAAAATTAAGTGAGAGACTACTTGAGAAAAGAAATATAAAGCAAACATTTTTTTTTCAAAGGAGGTACTAAATAATGAATGAATATTAATTGAAACTTCTGCAGCCCATACATAGGCCACGCTCACCAGACTCCAAGTAGAAATATGCGGAAGGGAAAAAATACCAAAGCAAGTGTAAACTACTAATTAAGTCGAGCAATGAGTCTAACTACAATGTAGTATGTACTAATTAGTGATTAGTGATTAATCACTAATCGTAGAGTTGCAATTCGTTGACATATCTTAATGTTGCTTTTTATTAGGAGACGCAAAAGCAATATAAACATACGTCCCATCCAAGAGCCTTATTCGCTAGGTGATGATGAATCAAGGAAAAAACTCCGTCCCGATGCAAAAGCAAAGGTGAGCAAATCAGATCTTTCTCATTTGTATTCTCTGTATGTATGTCGATATATGAATTGAACAATTGATCGAAAACGACGTCGTCCTGATATATAGGTTGGAGGGTAAGGTGGCTCTGGTGACCGGAGCCGCCAGTGGAATCGGCGAAGAAACCGTAAGAGTATTCGCAGAGAATGGAGCATTGGTGGTAGCAGCAGACGTTCAAGACGATCTGGGTCGTCAAGTGGCTTTATCCATAGGCTCAAACAGAGTATGTTACCACCATTGTGACGTCAGAGATGAAAATCAAGTTGAAGAAACAGTCAAATTCGCTTTTCACAAATTCGGGAGACTAGACATCCTTTTCAGCAACGCAGGAATACTAGGTTCAGTGTCTGGCATTCTAGACCTGGATCTCAACGACTTCGATAACACCATGGCTACAAACGTTCGTGGTGTGGCTGCAACAATCAAGCATGCGGCTCGAACCATGGTTGCAAGAAACATTCGTGGTTCGATCATATGCACAGCCAGCGTGGCAGCTTGTGTTGGTGGAACTGGGCCTCATGGGTATACTACATCCAAGCATGCTCTTCTTGGGCTTGTACGTTCGGCTTGTAGTGAGCTTGGGGATTATGGGATTCGTGTGAATTGTGTGTCTCCTTTTGGGGTTGCTACGCCTCTTGCGTGTTCAACTTTCAATCTTGAACCTCATCAAGTTGAATCCAATAGTGCCTCCAAAGCTAATCTCAAGGGGATTGTGTTGAAGGCTACGCATATTGCTGAAGCAGCTCTGTTTCTTGCTTCTGATGAATCTCTTTACATCAGTGGACATAACTTGGTTGTTGATGGTGGATTCTCTGTGGTCAATCCTAGTTTTTCTCCCATCTAGTTTTTCATCCCCATAATTTACTGCCCATATCTTTGAATTTTTCTTTTTCTTTTTTTTCAGATTGCCATAATTTGTGTTTCCAACCTTGTCACTGCCACTTAATTCCCATGTGCACTCTCCTAATATTACGTAATGTCTATTTTGCCATTCTATATATCAGTTAAGACTTAAGAATAAAGAAAGGATTCCACTTGAAGGGATACTGTTCAGTGTTCAATACTTTGCGTTATGATAGTTCTAAGTTAATTAAATGACTTTGTCAATATAAAGTTTCCTATTGAGGATCCTTTCCATAACTAGTTAAGCTTAAATTAGTGTTCTGGCTTAAAACTGAAATCCCCTGCAGATTTTTCGCCAGCAGAAGGAGACCATAGTCACGTGGTTTCAAGGTTTGTTTAATAGAAACAAACATTGGGAACTACAAATATTACATACTGCAAGGGGAACAAAATCTCCTAGTTAATACGGTCATTCTAATTAAATCCATGTCCCGTTCATTCATTCATTCATTCATCCCTCTCAATCTTTGCATTCCCAACTCTGGAACCATCCTCATTTATTTCTCCTCAGTTGAAATTAAAATAAGGCAGACCCATTATAAAAATTTCGTGGTCTAATTAATTTGAAACAGAAGAAGGTGAGAATTTATATAATAATGAAACCATGGTTGCATGCATCCAGCACTAGTAGGGCTCTCTTTCAGACTCTATTTATATTTTTATTCGTTCTTCGATTGTCAACCCACAACTTCAGGACGAAACATGTGAAAGTTTAAAACAATAAAATCGATCAATTCATACACTTAAAATATGGGAAATTGATCCACACATGAGGGTATGTAAGCTTAACTTGATTCGTACTAAACCTAGCTACTTAAGCATTAACTAATAACTGATCCCATTTAAAGGGAAGAAGATATTTTGAACATAGAAAATTTAATGATAGTTTTATAAGCGAGTTTACCCTAGTTTTACAATGTTAGCACCCAAATACCAGTGTAGCACTCTGGATAAGGCCAGAATAAGCAAAGACGATGAACGCAATACGTGGTGTAGAAGTTGATGAACTCTCTTAACAGATTTTCAAGTCATTAAGGAAGGGTAAGCTCAAAGAGTAGAAGGGTGTCCCTATGATGAGACTTCGACGTCTGAATTAATACAAGAGTTACTTAAAATATATTGAGTACAATGCTGATTATATTAAAACTTTTTTTAACGGGAAATGGTTATAATTAAAACTCGGAAACCATGTTCATGAACGTACGCATTGGATCTGAAGCCCTCCAACCTAGCTACCTCTCATCTCTTTAATGAAGAGAATATCACAGCTGTGGAATATTGTTGACTTCGACCCAATAATAAACCCAAAAATAGTCAAATATCAAATACAGTTCGAGAGCAACTTGTATTTTAATTCTCATTTTAAAAGCAATAATGAAATGATATGGGGGCAAAACCGAAAAAGGTATCTCAACTCATGGGTCTTTAACGCACGATGACATACATATGATGAACTAGAAAAGAACATTAAAAAGGATGAAAGATAGACTATGAAGCATGGTCACTACTTTTTTAGGACTTCTATTTAGTGTAATTTTAAAATATTCATCAAAATTTATAAATTTTTAAATATTTATATATATATATATCGTGTCGTGAATTTAAAATACCATGCTAGTATGATCTTGATAAATTGAAGTTGAACTCAAACCAACAAGATAAAATTTACAAGTCCCTTAGATATTTTCATTATCAGAGCCAGCATATCATGTCCCCTCCATATTATGGACAAGATTTGCCTTGGAGTCCATAAATAGGGCTATGTGACCAAAGTTCACAACATTATACAAACCCATTTCAGACTTTTCCACAATTGTTTGAACTTTGGTCACATCCCTCAAATCGGAAATGGTGTTTAGAAATCTTTCGCTGATGATTCAAGACTTGGGCGTTGGGAGTTTTGCACACTCGTATCACTACTCACTAGAAATTAGAATATTCTTGAGCTTTAACTTGCTTTAGAGTTTAGAATGTGTATGGGTAATTTTCTTTTGATATACGGGTACCGGCTGCAATGACAAGCGCTTAACAGTGAATAATTTTCTTTTGATATATCTGTGGATAAATTATCACTGTCCCAGATGTAACACTCACATATCGTTTTGCACCATAACATGATAAAACACCCTAAATTATTAATGGAATGTTAAGCCAGTCAGTCAAAACATACTACACAAAACATAGAATGATGATTGCTGCTGCACATTCTCATATCGAAGGGAAACTAACAAACAACGACAAAACGACTATCAAAACCAAGCCAACAGTTCCCTCAAAATCGAGCTTTAGCATCATGATTCATATCTCTCGGACAAATTTATAACCAATATATTTCACATGCAAAATCTTCTACATGATAAATCGTTCTCAGAGGCTATTTAATTGAACTCAGTGAAAGCTGAAAGCTTTAATGAGTTACTAGCAGAACGATAATAGCTCAAAAAGCCCGACTAGCAACCTCTGCTTTATTGGCAAAAAAAAAAAAAACAGAACTAAAAGCTCGGTAAATTATTACCCAATCTATATGAAATTGAAAGCTACAAAATACTATGTAGGAGTCCCAAAACATGCAATTAAAATCATATCGACCATTCCATATAGATCCGATCAAAATATTTCTCAAGGTTGATTATCAGATAAAATTGAAACCCATAACTCAGAACTTCACCTAATGACAAGTAGAAAATGTAGCACAGAGACGAAATTCGCCTCACCAATTCGGCTGAAATTCGTCGCTCAGTCACCGCCGGCTTTCTGATAAACATAAGTGAGACCACACTTACCGCAATAGTGCCTGTCAAAGTGATTGGCCATAAAGGTGCCAGCTCCGCATTCAGCATTGGGGCACTCTTTCCTCAACCTCTGAACCTTGCCAGAATCATCAACCTTGTAGAACTGTAAGACGGCGAGCTTCACCTTCTTTTTCTTGTGCTTGATCTTCTTGGGCTTTGTGTAAGTCTTCTTCTTACGCTTCTTGGCACCACCACGGAGGCGAAGGACTAGGTGGAGGGTGGACTCCTTCTGAATGTTATAGTCAGCAAGGGTTCGGCCATCCTCAAGTTGCTTGCCGGCGAAGATGAGGCGTTGTTGGTCGGGAGGGATGCCTTCTTTGTCTTGGATCTTGGCCTTCACATTGTCTATGGTGTCCGACGATTCAACCTCTAAGGTTATCGTCTTCCCCGTTAGGGTTTTCACGAAGATCTGCATCTTGAGATGCAGAGAGGGGACGGTGAGTAATGTGTATGTTTTCGCTCTCTCTGGCCTTCGGCTAGGGTTGATGGTTCTAGACCGATGAGGAATTAGAATTAGGGCTTTCAGATTTTTAGGGTTTTGTCACGAGGATGGCATAGGTCACGTAATTACCAAATAGTCCCCGTGACTTCTGGGCTCTTAAATCTTAGTCCATTCACCCGCGAACAAGTTTCTTGGTTCTAACTGCCGGGCCGGCGCTTGAGGTCTTGTTTTTTTTCTCTTGAATAATTATAGCATAATTTTTTTTATGAACAAAACATACAAAATAAAAATTAATGGGATGGATCATTCAGAAACAAAATAACATGAATCAATTTTGGACAAGTCAATTGAATAAACTCAATTACTTATCGCAAAGTGAGGGCCATCCAAAAGAAAGGAATAAATTGAACGATAAAAGGTTAACCCTCCAATATAATAACATCTAGGTTTTTTTTAATCTTATCTCACTGCAACAAAAAGGAAAAGAAAAAAGAAAAAAAATAGTACACTTGAAAAAAAAGGTAAAATTCATAATTTGGTCCCCAAACTTTACACCAACGGTCAATTTCGTCCTCAATCTTTTTTTGCTATCAATTTCGTTCTCAATATTTCACATTTTAGTCAATTTTATCCTTTGACTAACTTTTTTCAACAAATTAATGACAGAATGCATCCCGTTTTTCAATATGAGTTAGGATTTGAGTTTCTTTTTCTATCAATTTTATATTATATATCATTAGCCACGTAGATTCTGTCGATAATATTTGACTAAAGTAAAAGCAAAGGATAAAATTGACAAAAATGTAAAACATTGAGAATGAAATTGACAGTAAAAAAAATTAGGAACGAAATTGACCGTTTAAAGTTCCGGGATGAAATTAGTAGTTTTGCAAAAAAAGAAAAAAAAAACTAAAACCGTAATTTCAATCATATTCAGACGGTCAGATTCCGTATTTGAGAGAGAGGGGGGAGATTAGCTAGGTGATATTATACTGTGAGTCAGTTATTTTTCCATCGGTTCAAATCAGCGGGATGGAGGAGCAAAACCGTGCCGATCATGATTTAGGGCTCGAAGGTGAGAACGGCGCTAATACGGAGAATCGCTGCAAATTTTGGCTGCCTAAAAAAAACAGATTTTGTGCAAACACCCGTCTCAATGATTCTTTGTAAGTACTAAGTACTCTCTCTCTCATTTTTCCTATTTGGACACTTGGCTGAAATTTTGGTGGATTCGTTCCGAGCTAGATTCTGCGGCAATCACAACTCGAGGTCCGAAGGCCAGTGGATCCAATGCCCCATAGATCCTTCTCAGTAATATATCTGCTGCTTCTTCTTCTTTTCTACCTAATGTACTGTCTGTAACAAGCATTTGCTTTTGTTTCCAGTTCTGCATTTTTGACTTTTTATCTTTACTTGTCACTCCCTTGCTCCTTTTCTCATTTGATAGCTCAGTACTCCAGCAAAACATCGAATGGCATGTGAAGCGGTGTCCGTTGTTGAAACAAGTTCAGACTCTGTCTCGCCAACCTTTCTATCGAAAGGGCATCAACGCTGGCAATGAAGATGAGGACGTGTTAAGAGTTCAGGATTCTATATTGCCTAAGCCCGTTACTATGCCCTTGGATAACATTTCTTCAGAAATGAAGAGGAATGCTGTTCACAGTATGAGTGTACTTGAATTCTCAAACTTAATTCAAAAGATTGAATCTGTTTATGACTCCTTCTTTAAGGATATTAAAGACTCGTATCAAGTTTCAGAGGTTTGCAGCCGATGGATTAAATGTGCAGTTGAAGACAGGTAGCCATTGGTGAAACATAAAATTTAGTTTCGTGGATTTGGTTTGATTTCTAACTTGGGTTGTTTGTAGGAAACTGCCTTTTCAGGAGAAACATGTAATGCAACAGGCATCTATTCTGGGGAACTTGGAAATTTTTGGGGTGTTGACGAGCTCTCTCGGAGGGAAACCATCCGAGTGCAAGGAACTAGATAAGGAGGAGGAGGATGCTGTCCCTGCTGTTATTGAGTTTGGAGCTGGTAGAGGGTACTTGGCACAAATGCTTGCGGATTGTTATGGAATTAAAAAAGTTTTCCTAGTTGAGCGAAAGGCTTACAAGCTGAAGGTTAGCCCTGGAACTGCTTTTCCCGAGTTATATAGCACACAATAGTCAAATTTGGATAAATTCACAGCGTTCTTTTTTAGCATAGCTATTTTAAATTATTTATTGTTTACGCCATGCATATATTATTTCTAGGCTGATCGATCCTTGCGACAGAATGAGGGCTTGATGTTAGAGCGTTTGAGAATTGACAGTAAGGGTCTTTGGAATCATTGTTGGAGAAGATATTATCATTCTGTTTGTAGATTTCCGATACATACTGAGATAACTTCTTTAAGGACATTTGGTTGTTTAAATGTGTAGTTTGTAATTGTGGTTTTTATCCTAAATTATTTAAATTAGCTCTGCATGCTGCATTTTGTGTTTACACTTTACAGTATGTCACTTTATTTCAAATAGGCTCAACAGCTTTTGCGAAGCTTTCCTTTGGACATATCAAATTGGAGCATGTGATTGAGCATCAGTGGTCCTTTGTGCAACCATTTTTCACTGCTATATGCATGCCTTGACTGATGTTTTCTGTTGAATTTTCCTTTTTCGCTCATCTATTCCTTTTGACTTCCAACTATAAAGCATGTCCTGAAAGTTAAGTCTAGATCTTTTGGCCTTTTTGATGGAGCTGTACAGTGGGTGCTTCTGGTGGCAGTTAAGAGAATAATATTTAAGCAGGAGAGTAGTAGCTCGAGGCAGTTTTGAAAGAGTAATTTGTACCTTAGTTTTGTTTTAGGAAAAAATTATGGTAGTATAAGTTCAATGTAATGTAAGCATGAAGTTTAGTGATTCAATTCCCTTCTGCAGCCCTTTACTAAATATATGTTTCTTCTGACTGGTTCTAATGCAGTGAGAGAAGAGATGCTTATTGTTTATTTTATTATGCGACAATGTTATTATTATGGGGGAGTTAGCTTTTAAAACTTGGGGCCAATTGAGACAACTTAGATTTGATTAGTGATTTGAAAGATTAGATATTTTTTGGGGCTTAGGTTCACGTTTTCCCTTGGGCTTAGGGTTACTCAATGTTTCTTTTGTATGCTGGAGTGCTCCTTTGTATGCTATCAGATTTGCTGAAGATACAGATTTTGAAGTTATGTACCTTGCAACATTATAGAACTCAACTTTTGCAGTTGAGGATTTAGATCTGAATGCTGTTGAGTCTTTGGAAGGAGTTCCCCTTCTGGCGATTGGTAAACATCTATGTGGGGCTGCAACAGGTTATGTTTTTACATAAACATTCCTATCAGTTCATGGCTAGTGTTTTATTGAGGCAAGGATCAATCACGTAATTGATGGCATAATAGTGTTTTTTGTTATTGTTGCAGACTTGGCTTTGAGATGTTGCTATAATGCTAGTAAGAATTTTGGAGGTTTAGCCATTGCAACATGTTGCCATCATCTTTGCCAGTGGAAACACTATCCAAGTAATTGTTATCGTCCTGCTCCTCAATTCTTCTTTCGTATCAGTCATAAACTCCTAATGTTAAAGTACTAGAGTCTTTCTCCCTCTTTTTGGATGTGCATCTTTTGATTATGATCCTGCTGTTGTTATTATTATGCAGATAAGAATTATTTTATGGATCTGGGGATGACAAAGGATGAATTTCATGCCATTACATGGTTTACCAGTTGGGCAGTAGATGATAATCATGACTCAGATCTTCCTGATAATACTGATTGTAGATCACATTTGCAGTCAATGTAGCCATTCCAATCTTTAATCATTATTTTAAGCATCAAACTCCTTGATAACTTGTACATGTTTCTAATTCTTAATTACAATTTTGTAAAAATTGGCATACTTATTACTAAATGTCATGTTTGTGCAGTGACAAGGAAAATGGCGAACAGCATGCAGGCGGAGTTGAAAAAATTCTCACAGGCATGAAACCAACTGAACGGGCAGCGCTGGGTTTTAAATGCAAGCGGATAATTGACATGGGCAGGTTGATGTGGTTAAGGAAACTTGGCTTGAATACGCAGCTTGTTAGATATGTTCCGTCAACCATTTCCCCCGAGAATTATTTGATAATCGCCAAAGCTTCTAATCGTTTGTAAAATATTTCTTTTCCTTTCAGAGTTCAGTTTGTTAGGTTGACATTAAGATGTTCTGTATTTAGCTTTTGGTTACTCTGATATACTGCTATAAGAGAAGAGGACTAGGATTTTAGTAAAATTATTCCCAAGCGATGGATGAGAGATTTATACACTGAAAAGTTGAATTTAATATTTTGTAGACAACTCTTAAGAATCTCATATTATTCCTGTATCCTTCATTATTCTCGAAAGTTTTTAGTGTATAAATCTCATATTTTTTGGGTACAATTGACCCAAACAAAATTTTGATGGTACAATTAAAAATGTCAGCATATTTTAGGGGTACTAATAGTATTTTTTCTAAAATTATAAACTTTTACATGGCACCCCAATTTGGGAGACAATCAACATTGAGTTTTGGAAGGATAAAGGGCGCTTGGAAGGCCTTCATTCTCATTATTCATTCCATTCTTCGTTAAACAAACATCCAAAACAAAATTTCTAGCATTGTGTCTTCCAATCCATCTCTCACCCATCTATAACTGAATCCGAAATCTGCGTAATTTCTGATTATACATTTACAAATTAGCATGGTCCTTACAGGGACTTGATCGGGAATTCGGGATATTTTGCCAAATATGTCGCGACTCTCCAACTCTTTGCTCTGCAAGTAAATCAATGCGCACAGTATAGAATCTTATTCGGACAGGAATGGAGAATAGGCCAAAAATTTATCTCTATAAATTTGCATAAATAGCCTATAATTGTTCTAACCGAAGGTGAACTCACCCTTGAATCTGGAGTCCCCTACCATGCTTCTTCTCTGCAATCTTTTGCTGTTGTACACTTGTACGAACTCTGGCACGGTGGACGTTGAAGAAGCTTTACGAATAATTAACTTTTATTAAATTCAATAAAAGTTATGTCATTATCAACAAGCGGGGATAGCTCAGTTGGGAGAGCGTCAGACTGAAGATCTGAAGGTCGCGTGTTCGATCCACGCTCACCGCAAAAACATTCAATTTTCACAGTGCTTGAGTTTTGGACTGTTCCATTCTTTTGACCCTGTAAGCTTACCAGTTTTTCATAGTAGATAGAAAAATTGAATAATTTTGCGTGTTCGATATTCCAACTCTGAAATATTACATATCATACAATTGGAGGAAATAGAATTAGAGCTAAGATAGCATCAATTCGATCTTTGAGCTTGCGCAAGAACTTGCGATTGTCCCCTTGGCCATTCACAAGCCTTTGAAGCAAGCTTCTCCTTTCTTGAAACCCAAGTTTGTTCACATCAACCTCATTAACAGAAGCCCATTTAAGAGCTTCTTCATCATCTTCCTTTTGGTGAAAGAAGTTTGAAAAAAGCTCCATGTCTGTATTCCTCCACAATGATGTCCTGATACTACTGATTTCGCTACTCTCTCCATATCTGAAACTATCCCCACCCTCTATTGATGAATCTCAATTCTCTGAACCAACACGACGAAAGGTTCAATGATGCTACAAGTTATATATACTTATATAGGGATAGGACTGTTGAGATAAATTTGCCCAAGTCCCACGTCAAATAAAATTCCTGGCTAATATTTTAAAAAAGATTTGGTGAGTAAACCTTTTAAGTAGAATGGGTATTTATTTTAAATAAGATTATATTTAGATTTAGGAGAGTTTACAATTTTTTTAGTAACCGTAACAGCTAAAGATGAAGATTTGAACATAAATATTTTGTTGAATATTGAGCTTTTTTTTTTATATAAATATTAAATGTTAAATATTCTTTTCAATATTTTGCTGAGACAAAATTATCAATTTAGTCATCGGATTATCTCTTTTCCTTTCAGAGTTCAGGTTTGCTAGGTTGACATTAAGATGTTCTGCATTTACGTGATTTTGGTTACTTTGATATACAATACAGCTATAAGAAAAAAGGAGAGGGAGGGCTTTGGTAGGGGACATAAGATTGTAGTGAAATTGTCCCAAAACGATGGATGAGAGATTATTAAGAGTTCTCTACAAAATATTAACTTCAACTTTTCAACTTTAGTAGACGGTTGACCCAACAACAAAGAAATCACCAGCACTTCTCATTAGTAACTGATGACTACAGATTTAGGTGAAATTATATAACAAATCAGTATAAGGGTTCGAAACCTCGAATGTATAAACCAGTTCACATTCACAATGTGAATATTGTATGTACATCATTGAACACTTAAATGAAAAGAACAGTAAATGAAGTTTAATGAGCACATTATGCATCATGTACTGCACCAAATGTTTTCTCGGTGGAATAGTGCACGTAAAGAAATCCATCCTCATCCTTGAACGATTCATAAACAGAATCCATCAAACTAGCTGCAGATTACAAAAGCAACAAATTAGAGCACCATAGAATGAAAGAAGAAGAAAAAAAACGAATGATCTATATTGAGTTTTTACCAGTTTGAGGTAAGGTATTTTTCACAAATACAAAGAGAGCTTTCCCAGGGCTCAGACACATTCTGCAACTCAAAATGTGGATGAAATGCCCAACAGACATGTCTCGAGGAACAAGGAATCTATCACGAGGATAGAATCATAGAACAAGAATAATCATCAGAGATCTAAACTGAGTCACGTAATCCAAAACGACAGTGGCAAGGATTCCAATGCCACTTCATGCCATTTCTACTTGTTACATGGATTGTGATATAGAAAAAGTTAAAAGCATTGATTCTCATTCAACTAGCTACATAATACATCAGGAAACCCAGAAAATGTTGTTTTTGGTGCTTTAGAGGAAACAACTATGCAAAATCTGCTGAAGTCAATATTATAGCTCGACAAAAATATAAAATCAAACCTAAATGGGTCCTGAATAGGATTTTATCGATTCCAATCATATATGTAGAATAAATCGCCCGCCGAAAACTTAAAGAAATCTTTCTTAGGTCAGAACTAATCTTACTTTTTCTTTTCCAACTCAGGCAGATCACTTTTCGAATATCTTTCGGCAATCACCTGAAATGTTAAACCATAAAAATCAGGAATGGTGATTAAAATCCACCACAATTACACAACAATAATCGGAGCCCATTAGTTAAAATTTAAAGTTTAAACAGACAGGTTGGAAAGCGCCAAAATGATCTATAAATGAACCCGAAATTTGCGCAATTTCTAATTATAATTCTACAAATTAGCCTGGGCCTTACAGGGACTCGATCGGGATATTTTGCCACGATATCTCGGGACTCTTCAACTCTTTGCTCTGCAAGTAAATCAATGCGCATAGCATCATAGAATCTCAATCGATCACAGTATAAATTTGCATAAATAGCGTAGAGTAGTTCTCACCGAAGGTGAACTCATCCTTGAATCTGGAATCGCCTCCCATTCTTCTCCTGTACGCTCTTTTGCTGTTGTACGACTCTAGCACAGAGATGAACTTTGTAGAAGCTACACAAAGAATGAACTTTAATATAATAAATAAGATTTATATCGTGCCGTTATCGCCAAGCGGGGATAGCTCAGTTGGGAGAGCGTCAGACTGAAGATCTGAAGGTCGCGTGTTCGATCCACGCTCACCGCAATTATGTATTTATTTTTTTAAAAAAATGAAAGCAATACGCTCAAAGCAGTGGATAATGTCTGATGATGAGTTA